>JAULJZ010200991.1:0-19694 GCA_032270985.1 Heliamphora pulchella
TATTGATTTCCAGGATTCAATTGCCAATTGAATGGCCAATTCAATTGCAATTGAATTTTGCTATTGAATTCTGGAATTCAATGGCCAATGAATTCACAGATTCCAACAATATTATCTATTAAGAATCATAGTTTTCTTAGTCCAATTATTGCATGTCTCATCTCGCAATGTACATTTTTTTTATATAACTAAATACACTATGAAAAATTTACTTTGTAATGTAATGACTAATATTTAATTTTTATTATTAATAATAATTATATATTAATAAGTAAAATCTAACACGTGCATATATTGGATATATCTTTAAAAGATATTTTTTAGCATATTTTCTTAAATGAAGTTTTGTAAGAGATATTTTTAAAAGATTTCTTTTAAAAAATATTTTTTTGAAGATTTTTCTTAAAAAAAAATTAAATTTATGTTAGGTATTTAAAAAATAAATTGGTAAAGCATATATTTTTTTTTTATCAAAGTTGAAAAAGGTTTACTATATTTTTTTATTTTTAAATATTGATCAAATTTTTTAATCTCTATCTATACTATATATTATAGTAAAGCGTTATTAGTTCTTGAAATTTATATTCTTAACCTAATTTTTTCAGTTTTTTAAATATATTAAATAAAAAAATATACATGTCAATAAATTATTGATTACATTAATTATTGATTATTAAATCATTATGGTAATATTATTCAAATATTTAATTTATAAATTTAATTAGCACTATATATAGAAAAAGTCTAACTATATGTATTCTCTACTATTTTTATAAAGTCAAATTTAATATTAATTATTAAATATTATTAAATTATGTTAATTTTAAATATATTTATAACAAAATTTGTGAATCTTCTTACATTTATATTTTCTTATTTGTGACTCCATTCACCTATTTAATTTTTATTTAAATAAAATAATATATTTAATTAACAAATTTTTAATTTTCTTAATATGTTTATCATAGAACTTAAGGATTAGTGAGAATTTCTTTATTTTCTAATTTTGTTTTCTTCATTTTGTAATTTTTATCCCAATATCTATTTAGTTTTAAATGTGTAATTCATAAAATTAAATTTTGTTAGTGATATTAACCGATGTAATATTGAAATTATGTGATTTTTTTATATGCATTATTAGAACTAGTTAGTGAGAATAATTTATTTAGAATTAAAGTATGCAAATTTATGATGTATTAACCATTACATGAATTAGTTTAAGAGTCTAATAAACTAAAAATAAATTCAAGTTAAGTAAAATGGTATAATTATACAAACAGTTAGGGAACTATAAAGTGATTATTTTGAAAATTAGTTGAATATTAATTATAAAAATAAAAAAATTATTAAGATATGTAAAATTCAAACTTACTTTTTTATCATTATTCTAATACAATGATTATGTTCTTAGTTTACATATACCGAAATTTATAAATAAAATTTAAAAGGAACAACTTGAATTATAAACGTATATTGTATTATATTTATCTAAAAAACATAAAATTAATGCAAAATTAAAATAATTTTGTGATTTCTTAACCGGTATTGTTATATACAAATTTAGTAATTTTTATCAAAATAAATATAAAATAATTTAGCTCAATATTATCCCTACATGCATAGTAAATGTCGGCCAAAAATAAAGAAAAGATGGGGATAGGAGTTTTATTTTGAAAAAAACAGTAAATCAATGATTAATAGATTTTTTAGAGACCTGCTTAAAAACAACCAACGTTTAAGATGCCAGACGGTGGGTTTGTTACCTGCGACCATATTTGTGACGTTCTTTCAGACACTCCGCTTCTTCAGTTTTTTGAACAGAAAAATTCCAATTAGGGTTTCGAACAACCCTCGGATGATTGAATTGGCTTTCAATGGCCGTTCTCAAACTTCGATCACCGACCTTCAGAACGATAGGACGCTAGGTCTACTCTGATCACTGCACTCAAGGATCGTGTTTCAATCAATTATCATGTTCGAAGCACACGTAGGGGATTTAATTCCCATTATTTTATTCCTTCTCATTCTGTACTTTTCGAATTTTGAATTTACGATATCTGATATGCTTAGAAGAGGGTTAATTTTCGTCACTTATTACGTAAATTGTTTGTTTTTGGATATCATGCATTTCTGGCAATTTTTTTTGGCAAAATTCACTCTGGTTGTTATGTTATGCTTCTTTGGAAATATTCTCATGTATAACTGCCTCTTTATCAGTTGGTTTTGTGTACTGTCGGAATCTGGTTTCAATTTAGAAGGGGAAACTTATTGATGTTTTCAAGGCTAAACAGGGAGAATCGTAGGTAAGTTTTAACCGAAGATAGCGTTGTTTGCCATATTTCTTGTGGATGAAGTCATTGAAATGGGAATGCGTGCTGAGAAATTTTCTATTCCTTGGTTAAAGTCAACTTGAACCAATGGAACCGAAATTTTGTACCTGTTCTAGTATATAGTCCATTTCTAGTATTGCTCATCTAGTGAACTTGGAGGGCGGTGAGTGTTGCATTGCAAGTAGTGTTTGATCCTGATCAGTGGCGACTAAAGCATTTTTGAGGCCTTAAGCAAAAAACATAGCGAGGTTCGTTAATAACATATTTATTAAGATCATTGCTTAAGAGTGAATTGATTCTTCAACCCTTTCTCTTTTTACACTTAGTATACTCATTCAAATTTTTTTAGTTGACCTATTTATAAATGAAACAGATATAATCTATAATAGAATAATATAACTTGGTGAGTGATGATTAATAATAGTTACTTGACTTAAATTATTTAATAATCATAACTTACAGGTAAAACAATAATAATCAATAGATCACGACGCTTTTTATTTTTAGATATATGAAAATTAAAGTATAATACATATAATAAAAATATGTTTTGTAATTTGAAACACAAAAATAATTTTGAATTTTGAATTTTGAATTTTGTTATGTTTTTAACTCTCACTTTATTTTGTCAAGTATAATTATCATTAGCATAATAAATGGGGCCCTTACTTTAGATGAGACCCTAGGCAAGCACCTCACTTGCCTAGTGGTTAAGCCACCTCCGATCCTGATGTATTGCTTCGATGAAGTGGATAAGTGGAGAATAAGGTGAACATATGTGAAGTCACTTGAGGTCTTGGTGGTATCAACAGGAAGATTGACAAGTAAGTAGGAAATGCGCTAGTTCCAGTTTTTACTTATTTGGGTTGGTGGTTGGTTATTCACATGGTTGAACCTATGATGAACACAAATTGTTCTTGCATTTGGAACTCAAACTAATGGAATCACGTGAGACCTTTCTTCTGCTATATTAGATAGCTTTACTCCAAATATCTGCAATCATCTGCATTGCTAAAAAATGCCCGATAATTTGGTTATTTTAAAACTTACTATAGATGTTGGTTCCTTATATTCTTTTGATAGTACATGAGATATATATTTTTTTTTGTTGAAGAAAATAGTTCATGTTATGTAAAAACTGTAAGAGTTTTTGAGATTTGCATTGTTGTAGGTACTGCACTTGCTTCGAAGATATTTGGGTGAATATGTCCATGGACTTTCAGCAGAGGCTTTAAGAATCAGTGTCTGGAAAGGTTTGTTTATTCTATGTTTATTCACTTTCTTATGATCCTTTTTCCTTGGAACTTGAACTTAGATAGCCACATTATGAACACTTATTTTGAATATAGCCGATCAACATTTTGATATCCACCATTATGAATTTTCAGTTCTGAAATGTGAACTTACTGGGTAAAAGATTATGCTGTTTGACTTGCTGAAATAATTTTGTTGAAATCGAGCCTTTATCAACTTTTAACTCGAGGGCAGGATTACTGTATGTCTATACATGGTCATTTTTTTTTCCTGTAACCGTGTTTAAACCAGTAACCATGGCTAGTTTTTTTAAATTGAGTCTTCTGATTCCATGTTTTACTTTGAGTCATCTGTTGTATACACGGATGTTTTACCTGTCTGCATCAGCTTTTTGAGTAGCATAGAATTATACAGTCTCCTTTCTCATGATTTTGGTCTGAAGATTCTATATTAATTCAAATCCAGTAAGTATTCCTTCATTTAGACGCCTGTAAGGATGAAGGTATAGATTGTCTGCTAATTCTTCACGCCGTTCAAAGATCACAAATTATCAATATTGTAATCCTAAAGTACAAATGAATATGGGATGGAAATATGAGAAATCAATAAACACAACTTTTTTATGCCCAATAAGTGGCTATAATCCATCTTATCAACCTACAGTACAAATGAATATGGAATGGAAAAATGAGAAATCAATAAACAAACTTTCCATTCCATATTCATTGACGACCTAGGGAGCATCTAATCTCTCTCTCTCTCTCTCTTAAGGCCTAATAAGTGGCTTTCATTGACGACCTAGGGAGCATCTATATATATATATTAAGGAAGTTGATCTCCCTTGATGAACATAGTGCTATGAAGTTAAATTGCGATTGTGATTATAGTGCTATGAACTTATGAAGTTAAATTGCGATTGTTAATCCACCGCAACCTGCATTGGAATCCCCCTCAACCAAAAAGTAATATCCTTTTAATATTGGCTTCTCTTAACCTCTTATAGAGTGCTAAAATTTATTTATGCCTCTATTGTAGATGCCACATGCACCGATATTCAAGACTTGAGGATGATTTTCTTTTATTATTTTTAGAATGTTTTCTCGGTTCTCAATTTCTTGGTTCTCTAAGAGCAAATTTATGAATGCCATTCCTTACCTCCTTTTTATTATAGGGCTTCTTGAAAAGGTGTAGGTTTGGAAAGCATCAAACTACTTGGTATGAGCTTTTAATCCTAAAGGTTTATGCTAAAATTCCCTAAAATCTTTGAAACACTAGTCCGTAGGAAACCCAAGAGAAGATGGTATTCTTCCCATTCCAAGAATCTAAGGAATCTGTGGTTGTAGACAAATGATTAGAAACTCAGCTATATGATAACTCTTTTGTTAATGCTAAAGGTTAATATTGACAACCGTATTAAGAAAATCCCAATTTCTTTATAATTGGCAGAATAGACATATGATCACCAATTCGATTTTCCTATTGTAATTTATTCTTTTAAATTAAAGAATAAATTACAAGGTGACTTGACACTCCTTATTGGCTTAAGCCAAATTCTAATTTCCTTAAATCACTAATTTAAGGGTTAATTTAGTTCTCTTTCATGTGATGGCTTATAGGATAACTGTATAAGCTCAAACATCAATCATTTTTTGCAGATTGAATGCATATTCTCGTTGTTCTTGCATCAACTGCCTGTAACCATTTTTTCCGATTTATCATATGCCTTGAATCATTGGGACTTGAATACAATCTTTGGTTTGCCTTATTGATAATTATGGAAAAGTTCATTGAAGATAAGCATATCTATGCTCTTTGTTGCATTCCGAAGCCTTCCCATTTCAACATTATCAAGAAACACCAAAGCAATATGTTTACATGATTATAGTTTTTTCATTGAAATTCTTACACTCAAAGATCTCATAGCCTTTCGTTGGAAAACAAGCAGTTTTCTTGTTAAGCTTAGGATAGGAAAAATAATCTATGCATCAAAGAGGATTGTGGCACTTGAGAGAACCTATGGTATGTGGTTATGGTATCTTAAACTATCTTTTGTGGGATTAGATTAGCGATTTAAGCCTCTCTTTCCCGTTCACCATTTCTTAGCACCTCTTTCAAGTACTTTACTCTATATTTGGTGGTACTCATCTTAAGTCAATTCAACAAGCCTTTGCCCTAATTACTTGGGTTCAACATTATCGATCTATTTTCTATAATAGGTTCCAATCAAACATATTAGTTGTTAACTTCAAGATACTAGCATGCTTTCTTATAACCTCAATCCTAGTTCTTGTTGGCCTTTCTTTATTTCCTTTACTACTGTCCACTTGAATCAAATAGCTCCTCTTTATGGGCACATTAGTTGGTGACTTGGTGTGCATTGTACTTGACCATACCATCTAAAAAGGCTTCTCCTCATCTTGTGTTCCTCGGTTGCCACTTTTAATTTCTTTCGTATACTTCTATCGTTTCTCTGTTTTTTTGCAACATTCTCATTTAACTACACTTACTTTATGAACATTTTTATGAACACCGCTTACCCTTCTCAACATTCTCAATTTAAGTACACTTAATTTATGAACATTTTCCCCATATAATAGATCATAGTAGTTTTCATAGCAATCGTATATTTCCCCCGAAACTTCATAATTTATAGGTATCTTGCAATTACACGACACTTATAATGCACTCCTCCATTTCATCCATCATGCTTTAGTACTATGGGTCACATTCTCCTCATTCTTTCTATCTTTGCAAATAATTCATTCAAGATGGCAGAAATCGTCACTCTAGGTATCTTATACCCATCAAGGTTTAGAGTCTTTAGACTATCTTCATTTCAAGCTAGTAATAGAAGTTACACTTCCTATATTTTGTCTCTGTCCTACTAAACCTAAACGTTTGTGTTTCATTGCCTCTTCATAACTCTAGCATAAAGTTCTCCTTTTCTTTCATCAATTATCTATACCATTTGTAATTAACATGCACTATGATAATGAATTTCATCCATAACTAATGTAAAATGGATAGGATTTACTGATGTTCCTTGATGTGAACCAATTATTATAGGAATTCACTTTTTCCTCCTTATGTGGCTCCCACACTAGTTACAACTCCATTTTATGTGTCTTTTACTTCATCAATGTATCTAATTAATACTCATTTCTTTCTCAAAACTCTCCCTATTATTCGTTTAAGAACTTTATCTTATGATTTTTCTAAGTCAAGAAACACCACACAAAGGCGATTTTATCCATTTATTTCTCCATTAATCGCTCAAGTTGAAGCAATAGTTTCCCACAGTAGATAGTAGATCTCCCAAGCATAAAATAAAACTGATTTTATGAAACTATTTTCTTATATCTAAATCTTTTTTCTTTTTGATAAGTAGGAGGTATTCTCCCTTAGATTGTTCTATTCGTACTTGAAAAACGACCCCCACCTGTATACAAGAAGAGCCCTATGCTAGATAAACTTCTACACAAAAGAATTGATCCACGCTAAGAGATTCTATAAACTCAATTGTCTCAAAAATTGAAAGAGAAACTCTCTTTGATATCTTAATGAACAAATTATTAAAAAGAACACCCTTTATCCTATTCTACTCCGTCAAAAGTTCTTTTGTTCTGCTCTACCCAACCAACCACATCACACATAAGGGGCCCAACTGCCACCCCCTCCTTCGCCTCCTTGGGACTTTGCCTCCCTCCACCCTAACGAAACTCCACTCACATATTTCTTAAAAACTCAATCGACTCCAAATAAAAGCAATACAAAAACCACAACTCTCTTACAAAGTCTCAGTGGATAAGGAGGTGAGTGAGAAACTCCTCTTTTTTACACAAACAACACTGGTTAGTCAACACATACGCCCTCCGAGTGAGGTTGTCATAGTGAGGATCTTCCCATGGGCGACAGTTCATTAGAAGAAAGCCACCTTTGAAGGGGCTTTTGCCTTTCAAATTCTCCATGGAAAGATCACATTTTGGCTACCCAACAAAATGCCATAAAATGATTTGACTAAAGAACACCCGTTACTATCTCTTCTCCATTTCATCACATCTAACCCACCTCCTCCACCTTGATGATCGTATAGGACCTCAGAAGAGACAACAACTGATCCAACTCGAAGTTCTGAACATCCCTTCTCAACTTAACATCCTAGATGCAGTTGTCAGAGTTTCTATGGATATAACCCACAACTCGAGCCTCCTTATCCCTAACCAAAGCAAAAAATGTTTGAAAATGTCGTATTGAGCAATACATTGCCACACCACATATCTTACCAATGGTCTCCAGACCCTACTTCAAGAAAGATATGCTTCGAGAACTCATCTCACGCTTTCCTAATACCCTTCCATAGACATCTGCCTAGAACTCCAACCCCCCTCAACGATCTGTGTTTGCATTGGATCATCCTTCTCCAAGAACTATTCCTCTTCATAGCAAACCTCCACAACCATTTTTCCATAAGGGATTAGTTGAAGGTGATAAGACTATGGATACCTAAACCCCTTTCTGAGAACAAACCTTACTCTAATCAACTAAGTGAGATTTAAAGCCCCCCCAAACTACCCCCAAAAAGGTCATTTTTCAACTTCTCCAACTTCCTTGCAATAGACACCGAGATAATATGGAACGACATTGAATGGATAGAAAGACTCTAAAGAGTACTTTTGAGTAGGGTAAGACGGTTTCCCTTAGAAAGATATCGGACTTCCACCTAGCCAACTTCTTCTGAAACCTCCTAATAACTTCATCTCAGATTGCCAACGCCTTAAACCTCGCCCCAAACGATAAACCCAAATTGGGAGTAGAAAGAGCTTCAATTTTGCGCCCCAAAATCGCAGTCAAACACACAATATTCAGGATGTCACAAACCTGGATGATTTGGACTTGGCATGGTTTAACCCCAAGGCCAGAGACATCCTCAAAGAAAAGAAGCACACACCGGAAAAAACCTAACTGGCTCGGATCAACACCCACGAAAATCGAAGTGTTATCATCGTAAAGTATATGAGAATTAGAGACCGAACTCCCTGCCATCAAACAAACCTCAAAGCCCTGCACAAGCCCATTTTAAATCGCTTCTTGAATCAACCGACTGAATGCTTTCTATGACCACAATATATGGAGCGGAGACGAAGGATTTCCTTACCTGGGTCCCCTTGAGGTCTAGAAGAAGCCTACTAGGGTCCCATTCAAAAGAACTGAAAGCAACACCGAAGAGATACATAAACTAATCCAAGATCTCCATCTATCCGAAAAATCCATCATCTGTATAAAATACAGGACGAAATCCAATTCACATGATCATAAGCCTTCTTAATATCCAATGTACAAGTAACACTAGGGGTCTAATTTTTAATTCTGGAGTCAATACACTCGTTGGCTACCAGAACTGCATCTAGAATCTGTCTTTCACCAAAAAAAGAGTTCAGTGACTTAGAAATCATTAAGTTGAGCACACCTTTTAGTCTGTAAGCCAACACCTTAGCTAATAGTTTATGGCTCGAACCTAGCAAACTAATGGGTCTGAAATCTCTAATATCGAATGCTCCATTGTTTTTAGGAATAAGGGCTTGATGGATTGTCTGCAGGTAATTTGGTAGATATAAAGGTGGATATAAAATCCAATGGATATAAACTTGGATATATAATCCTTATGTATGTATATATACCATGTTTGTTTGTTTGTTTGTTTTTTTTTAAATGTGTGAGTATTGATTGATATGGAGATGGATGATTAAAATAAATATTTTCCAATTATACCTTCATTAGAATTTGTTAATACCCATATTACCCTTTACCAGATGATTTCAGCGAAACGAAGGCAGGTTAGGCTGCCATTGTAGCCGCACGCGCGCACACACATACACCTATACATATATATAAAACAACTAAAAACATAGCACAAAAATCTTGATGGAGAAGTAGGATAAGTCTTCATTCATTACTCAGCAACAAAGCCTTATAATCTAGAGAGCAAAAATTCAAGAAGTCTCAATTCTTCATTGAGCAAGTCTTCATTCCCATTCATTTTTTTTCCAAGCGTTGTAAAATTGCCATTTTCTTCCACACCGGTGAAGCCATAAACTTGCATGGTTAAGGTGCTTACCTTATTGAGTACTGGAAAATCATAAAATAGAGCTAAAAATCGTGGTTGGAAGTCGGAGGGATGGAGGTTGAAATGGATTTGGCGGCTTCGTCAAGTAGCGCATAAAGCAAAGCAAAATAAACTAGTGTTGCGTTGATTTTATAATTGAGTGGCAAGATCATCTTTTAGCTCAACAAATATCATATAACTCCCTCACTAGTTTTATGTTATCTGATCATATAATAACCCCCTTTGGATTATATATCCATTGCAATTTTTAAAAAAACAAACACATTATATGTGGGCTCTATTGGATATTGAATTCAATCCTACCACGCATTCTGTAAACGAACAGTCCCTTAGAGTAATGAAAGAGGAGTTAAGGCTTTTTTCAAACGATGCATGGCTAAAGAAAAGTGGAACATGCCCATAACCTCCGCCATGATGTCACAACAGTGCTGAAAAAAAAAGCAATGGTAAAACCATCAGACCTCGGGGGCTTATCCCAACTCAACTCCCCTAAGGCTCTGATAACCTCCTCTTCAGCAAAAGGATGCTTCAGCCGAGTTGCCTCCTCCCCAACAATAGACTCAAACTGTAGTCTGTCTCACCGCGGCCTCCAAGCTCTGTCCTCCTAATAAAGCTGGTGGAAAAACCCAGCGATGCATGCTCTAATATCCTCCCCTCAGTCAGAAGCTCATCATTCACCTGAACCTTCCTAATCAAGTTAACCCGCCCATGAGCCTTAGTCACCCTATGAAAGAAGTGAGTATTCTCCATAGACCCACACTTTTGTCTCCAAGGGATCTTCTCCAACTGAGCAATCTTGGCGAACTTTCCCTTCAAAACGTCTCTATGAGAGACCTCTCCTTATCTATACTATCTATAAAGGAAACCCAGACATTTTGAAGCTCTATCACATAATTTTTAGTTCCAAAATTACCCACAACTTAACTGCCACATCCTTTATTTTCTAAAGGGATAAAATTGTAACTTACACAATAACTACTTTTCAGTTTTTCAAATTTTAAAAATAACTGCACAATACATGTGTGCCAACCTTCTAGTCAAGAAGAACCCCCACCTCCTCTTTCGTATTCAGGCGGCAAATGTCCGCAACAACCTTTCCTTTCCGTCGCATTGAATCTACCAAATTCTTCAGAATTCCACTTTTTCAACTCTACCTTCAATAACTTTAGTTTCTTGGTTAGAACAAAACACAGATTTCCCTTCACTGTGAAACCACTCCACCAGCTGGCAACTCTATCACGGGAGACCTCCGCATGAAGCCATATATTTTCAAATCTAAAAGGATACTTCCCCTGACGGATTCCTCCATTGTCAAGAAGGATCGGAGCATGATCTGAGATAGGTTTGGGCACGACCAATTGAGCCGCTGAACAGAAGCACTCCTCTCAACGTAAGATAATGATGGTAGAACTTGGCCCCACCAACTCTGATGTCCTCTTTAGTTAAAGGAGAGCCATCCACATGAACTTTTGCAGTCAAATTAACTCGCTTGTGAGCATTAGCTATGCTATGAAACAATGTTATCAAAATTGCACAATACGCGATACGTATCGTATCGTGAGTAAAACTATACGAATCGTATAACGTATCGTATTTGATAAGAAATCGTAGGATACGGATGTGTGTCGCACGACCATATTGTAAAATCGCGATACGATGTGTATTGTGCGATTTTGAGTTTGGTAGAAAACTAACCCTTTAATGAATCCTTCGCACCTTTTCTATTCGTATTCGACTTCTCGTCTCTTTGACTTCTCTATTTCGTCTCCTCTGTTTTCGCCTAGGGTTTCTTTTGAAGATGCCGAGATGATGAAGCCCTAGATCTCGAAGACGAAGACACGAAGTTGAAAGAGCATTGAAGACGAAGAAGTATTCAAGACGAAGAAACATCGAAGACGAAGAAGATGTCTAGGGTTTTATTTGCATTCGAGATCTCTGTGGCGTCCCCTGTTTCATCTCCTATGCATCGATTGTTGAAGATGATGAAGTGGGATACATCGATTGGGATTGTTGATCACTCGTTTGTTGATTAGAATTGTCGATTGTCGATTGTCGATTGTCGAATAGGTTTGGACTTTGCCACTTAGGACATTTCTTCTAGGCTTCTACAGTTCTATTTCTTTTCTGTTTGGTTGTTTGCATTTTGCAATTTATTCTTGGAGATGATGAAGATGAAGATGATGATTGCATGCATGATGATGGGGTGGTGGTTGGAGATGATAGAGATGATGACCTTGTTGAGATTGACTTGATGGATGGAGAGGAAAAATGATCGTGAGATACTTTTGTTTTTGAATTGTAATAACTTGATGCTTTTTTTTTTCTTAGCACATATTATATGTATATGGTTGAAGAATTGGAATTTGGTATTTTGAAGTTTAAAATTTTTTTTGGGCATATGTAATAGATTTGTATTAAAAAAACTTATTTTTTTGTAAGTTTATAGTAGGATAACTATTTTATCAACTTATATATAATTACGTTAGCGTATCTTACGATACGCGATACGATACGATACGATACGTGATACATAAAAGTGGGATTACAACACGCGATACGTATCTCGATTTGACAACACTGCTATGAAAGAAGCAAGTATTTTTATCCCTAGATTTAAAGACCAAGCCTTGAAGGAAAAAATGCAAAAAATAAAATAAAATCCCTTTTGATTATTTTAAGTGGTCCTATGCCAAGTGCTATTTTCTTTCCCTTCAGATTAGATGATGCATTTTGGTAGAATCGAGCAACAATAATGACTCAAAGTATAACATGTGCATCGCTTCTATCTTTTATTAAAAAAATGTTTCATTGTTTAAATGATTTTTTAACATGTATTTCTTGTAGGCGATGTAGTTCTCAAAGACTTGAAATTGAAGGCAGAGGCACTAAACTCACTAAAACTTCCTGTGACTGTCAAAGCTGGATTTGTTGGTACGATAACATTAAAGGTACTTCTGCACTTTAAAGTTCCAATCCATTTGATGTTTTACAACTACCGAGTAGGTATTTTTGTTTTGTGTGTGTATGAAGGATTAATTTCTGAGGTTTCTTGTCCATTAGGTCTACGTGACCTGCCCCAAGTGTTAATTCTTATTTCTTTCCTGTACTTATTGTAAATATCTTTACTGCTCGTCTTTTTTGGTATTTTATTTCACTAACTAATGAATCGCTGATCACTTAATCAAAAACAAGTAACATGTAGAAGGCTGGTCTAGTGCAAAATAAATGCTGAGCTGCTCATGATTTAGGTTCTAATGTGGGCATTTTACTGCTTTTCTTTGGGTGTGGTCTAGCTGCTCCCTGGCATATTTATCTGGAGTTTTTTTTTTATAGTTCCGGTCATCAACTTTGCTGCTAATGTATTATGATAAAATTCTAAAATATATAAAGATATATATGGAATGCAAGAGGGAGGAGAAACAAAATTTATGTGATCCAGCCATAATGATCTACATCCCTGGGATCAAGGGTGTGCAAACAACCCGCTCCAACCCGCCAACCCAATCCAATCCGTGCGGGTTGTGTGAGTAAATGGGTTGGGTGGGCTGAGTAAAAAAAATGAGGGTGGGTTGTTGCGGGTTATTTTTTTTCAACCCGCCATTAATCCAACCCGCCTAAAGTATATATTAAATATTAATTATCGTGTTTCTTCATACGACGAATATCAACATTATATATATATTTACATTTATATAATTTCTTATAATTCATAAAGAACAAATTAGAACATTTATTATTGTAATTACTACTTTATATGCTGTGAATATTTTTTTTAATAAGCATGTAATATAAATATTATTGTTATATATATTTAAATATTTTATTATTATTGAATTATTTCTATTATTTTTAGTTAATCTTTTGCTTGACATATTAAATACGATTTTCTAAAAAATTACAATATGTTTTTAATTTTTAGAAACAAAATTTAAGAAAATAATATTAAAATTTTTAAAATTTTAAACCCACCAAACCCCCTAAACTGCGGGTTGAAACTGTGAAAAAATATCACTCAATCCGCTGGTTGTGAAGATCAGTGGGTTAGTTATGGGTTCAAAAAACGATCACCCGTTAAAGGTGGGTTGGTTGAAGATTTTTCCTCCACCCGCCCTAGCCCAGCCCGAGCACACCCCTACCTGGGATAGTCCTATTTCCACTCAACCCAATATAACAACATATAATAGAGATAAATCCATCTATAATATCTTTCAGCTCTCAATTTTATCCTATTCTTCTAATCCCAAGAGATAAGTTTTGTGGAATTGTGCTATCTTCACAATCTTTTGGGTTATTTATTGGGAACGGAATGCAAGAATCTTTGAGGATAAATTTGAAGACATTAATTATTTATGGGATAAAGAATGCTATCTATGTTCTTTTTGGGTATCAATTCTTTCTCCTTAAAAAGGAATTCCGTTGGTTTAATATCTAGGGATTGGAGGGGGTGTGTGATTTATAGTGATTGTGTTCTTGTGCCCTTCTTTGTTTTTCTTTTTTTGATGGGGGACATATTGTACCCTCAACTATTGTAACGTTCTCCTTTATATTTGATATAGTTTTTTGTTGATGATAAAAAAAAGATGATGTTGAAGTTATAAATGATGCCAGTGATTTTGGATTAAATGTTCTTGCAGTGTTTCATCCTATGCCAGTTCTTTCATTTCTATTTTCCCCTCAACAAGAAGTGATAAATTTCTGGGGTTTATTTTTCATCATTCTTGAAACTGGTCGTGCATTTTGAATGAAATATTGAGTTGTTTAGGCCCTCTGGGATCCTGGGAAGGAATTTATGGTGTAATTAGGTTTTTTCATGAAGGGGCTGGCAGTCGTTGAGTTACTTAAAGGATAGAAGGATGCAAATTTCATCCAGGTAACAGAGATACGGACGGTTATTGACATGATTGGCTTTGATCTAACTAAGGATATGGCTATCAATAAAAGCCAAGTGGATAAAATGGATACATGCTACTGCCTTTTAAATAATTGAGATTAAGTTTGTTGAATCGAGTTGAGGGGCGGTTGTCCCAATAGTTAGGTAAACCAAATGGCCTCTAGTTTTGGACCGCTAAAGAGTGCGGGCACATTCGGGTTCTTTGTAGCTGTCCTGTTTCTAGATGGAATTTGGATTGACTTTCCTTCTAGGCTCTCTAGCCCTACCCTAGTGATGGTATCTATTAAAGTATTAATAGGAAAGCGCTTCTTGAAATCATAAACAATTTTTAGTCATGATCAGTTCTTAATATTGGACAGAAGATCTTATGGACTAGTTTTCCCTCATTAAAACTAACGGAATCATGTTCCCATCTTTGAAATCTTGCTAACCACGTGAGAAACTTGTTCCAAATTAGTTTCAGATTTTTTCCTCATTTTTTTCACCCTTTTTCCTAAGGTAAAATTTTGAATTTTGTCAGATTTTATTGAAATGGAAGTTTGAATTATTTTGTGGAAGCTTTTTCCTGTTTGGAAAGATCCAATCAATATTATTCATCTGCTCTGGATTTTGGATCATAACTTTGTTTGAATCTAGAAGTTACCAAAATAGGAATAAATTTGTGCATTGTGGTTTCCAATTGCTTTCAACCATGGTTTTTACGAACTAATTGTTTGATTTTCTGTTACTAATTCTAAACAATAGGTTCCATGGAAAAGTCTGGGCAAGGAACCTGTGATTGTGCTTATTGATCGTGTTTTTGTTCTTGCCCACGCTGCTGCTGATGGAAGGTCACTTCAGGTAGGAAGTAAATATTTTTAGTTTTCTGTGAAGGGTTGATTTTTTTTGGTGACTGTCAAGTAATATATGTTATGATAAGTAATAATGATACATGCATAAGGTATAAAGGGAATGCCGCCCAGTATACAGAAATGGCCGTCCACAAAAAGGCTCTATACTCTTACATGTGTACCAAAAACTCAACAAAATCAATAAATTGATCAAGAGGAGGGTGGTACACTCCTCCATCTCCCAAGTAGGTAAAAAACTAACTACAGTGCTTCTAAGCTTAAGAGGCTGATTGGTAGATCAGCTTTTTATCTTTTTGGCTTTTTGGCTAAGAATGCAAAAAAACCAACATAACCCATTTGGAAAAAAAACAAAAAAAACTTAAAAGCTAAAAATTAAGATCAAAACTTTAATCCATAGGATACTCTATTCAGACTCCCACCCCATTTTAAAAGACAATAAACATTTCTACTATTAATGCCAATTATATATTATTATATTAAACTATACAGAAGGACAATACTGTCCAATTTGAGTAAAAAACAAAAAGTTAACTTATTTACTTAATCAACTAACTTAACAAAAAAGTTAGCTTAAAAGCTTATTTACTAAAAAATCAATTTTGAATCCAATTTAGCTTATTGGTTAAAAACACAAAAAAGCAAAAAAAAAAAAAAGTAGGAAAAAAAGGAGAGTTTTTAAGCTAGTTTACAATAATGCTCTCATCATTAAGGTAATCTAAAGTTGTTCAAAATGCCGACAGTTTGTCTCCTGCCAAATGGTTGTCAAGTAATATACGTTGTTTCTGGGGTTTTGGAAGCATCTAACTTATTATCATTGTTGTTATCCATATGTTTTTATAGGAGGAAGATCGGGAAAAACTTTTTGAAGCTAAACTTCAGCAGATTGAGGTGCAATTTATTACGATTCTTTTATGATGCTTGTTGTAGTATTTACTAAAATCTGTGTTCTAGTTCATTGTTAGATCTTATCATTTTTCAGATGAAAATTCACGCATTCATATGCACATCATAAATTGGTCACGAGTGCTTAACCTTAAGTTTTACTTGTTTAAAGTTGTAATGATCAACTGCATGTTTTGTTAGACCTTGTGATGTTGAATTTCACTTCTCACCTTTGAAGCATGGCCATTTTTAGTCGGAATTTATATATTCAAATGGGAAACAAAATATAAGAGTAAGAAAAAGAAGATGAAGAGTTGATTGACGACTAAAAGATGAGAGAGCTGCAAAACTAGGGCAACTCCTCTAAATATGAGTATTTATATTAACATAGATAGAGACTAATACTAAAGGACACAAATACTCTGAACTACTAAAGCATAACACTTAACACTCCCTTTCAAATTTGTGTATAGATGATATCCTTCATGCCCAATTTGCATGCAATAGACCGGAAGACTTGCTACCAAGTCCCTTAATGAAAATATTGGCTAGCTGATCTTCGGATTTTATAAACGGCATACAAATCAAATCCATATTCAACTTGTCCTGAGTGTTAATCTCAATGTGTTTAGTCTTGTTATGTTGAATTGGATTATGAGCCATGTTAATGGTAGTTTTATTATCGAAATATAATCTCATCAGAGCATCACCATACATGCCTAAGTTGCCCAATAAAACTTGAAGTCACATAAGTTTACAAATGCCATGAGCCATTGCTCTATATTCTGCCTCTGCACCGGGTTTAACCACCACCGCTTGCTTCTTACTTCTCTAAGTGGCTAAATTTCCTCGCACAAAAGTACAGTAACCCAAGGTAGATTGCCTATCGTCAATAGATCCAACCCAGCCTGCATCAGTGAAGGCTTCAGATCTTACAGTAGGATGCGAAATCCAGCATCAAAATGTATTCCGCAAGAGTCATGCAAATGTTGATTAACAACCCCCACTGCATATGTAATATCTGGGCATGTTTGAGAGATGTATATCAATCTCCCAACAAGTCGTTGGTACCTTGCCATTGCCTTATCAATCGGGTCACCAACATCTCCATTAAGACGACGATTGGACTTAATAGGAGAATTCGTTGTTCTACAATCCATCATACTAGTTTCCTTGAAAAGATCCAGCATATACTTTTTTTGTGAAATGAAGATGCCCATATCTGAAACTGGCAACTTTAATCCCAAGAAAGTAACGTAAGGGCCCAAATCTTTAATTTCAAACTATCTGCCTAGATAAGCTTTAAGTTGTGAAATCTCTTCCGTACAATAACCATCCCAAGGATATTATCGACATACACAATGAGGACAACAATATGATATGCATCTCACATAGTGCACATAGTATGATTAGTACGGTTTTGCTTAGACCCAAATCTCAACATCGCCTTTTGAAATCTGTCAAACCTAGCTCTAGGGGATTATTCAACCCATACAACGCTTTCTTCAAAGAACAAACATTCTCTTCAATGGAGGAAGATGAGAATCGTGAAGAGAGATCCATATACACTTCCTCTTCAAGATCACCTAGTAAAAAGGCATTCTTCACATCTAGTTGTTGAAAGGGCTAATCCAAATCAATTGCACAAGGTAAGAGAACTTGAACCGAATTCATCTTGGCTACTGAGGCAAAGGTCTCCTTGTAATCAATGCCATACATTTGAGTGAATCCCTTTGTAATGAGTTATGCCTTGTGCCTCTCAATAGTCCCATATGTTCTTTGCTTAACAGTGAATACTCATTTGCAGCCCACAGGTTTCTTCTCATTTGAAGAGTAACTAACTCCCAAGTTGTATTATTGTTCAGTGCTCTCATCACCTCTACTATAGTTCTTTCAACTTAGGATCAGTGAGAGCATAGCAAAGTAGATATAAAGGACAAAGGCGAAACAATAATACAATACAAAGGGTACAAGGAAGCATATGAAACAAACTTTGATATGGGATGGTGAGTACAAGTCCTAACTCCTTTTTTAAGAGCAATAGAAAGATTCTAGTCATCAACTTCTTGAGTATTTTTTGCAAGAGAATCAATAGGGGGCTCATTACCTGAGATAGTGGGAGGAATGACCATTGGAGTCGTGGATGACGACCGGCTTGATAACATATGGGGAATCTACTCTTTTGAACGTCTTTAATAGGTCTTGAGATCAGTGCTATTCAATCTGGCTCCCCCTCACCATCTAATCTCTACTCCCCCTCATTAAAGGAGATAAAATAGGCAACATTGATTACATCTCTTCTTTAGTATCAAGCTCACCCTGAAGAGGTGGCGGTGAGACATAAAAGGATTTAGATTATTGAAATGTGACGTTCATAGTGTCATAAACCTTGCGAGAGTGAGGGTCAAAGCACTTCTAGGCCCCTAGCTCTTCTGAGTAGGAAAATAACCAATAAGAACACACCGTAAAGCCTTGGGATCAAGTTTCCCATGAGAATGGGAAGGTATGTAAACAAAACAACGCAATAAAAAATTTTGGGTGGAAGACAAGTATTGAGAGAACTCGACGAAAGGATGTTAGAGGGACACTTAAAATCAAGAACACTAGAGGGCATCTAGGTTGTCTCAAACTTTGCAATTGATATTTATCCACAAAATAACAATAGAGGGCATCTAGGTTGTTTCATACTTTGCAATTGATGTTTATCCACAAAATATTTGGAGACTTTTTACATACATGCAAAAGTTTACTTGTTACCATAGTTATCAAATTGAGAATCGAATCGTGAATTGTAAAGATTTGGTTATAATTTTTAAAATACGTCAAAAAATATATCTAAAATAGTTAAATATTAAAGATACATTATAAAAATAAAAAAAGTTTACTCATAAATCAATAAAGAACTTGTTTTGAATGATGAGCAAATAGTGTAATAGGTAAGACGCTTGCATCTAGGGCAAGAGATGTGGGTCTGAGCTTTATCATGATCAATGATCCTATATTGTATTATTAATTATGTTATAATTTATAACAATTTGTACATATTTTTAAATTTGGGAGCATCCAACCCAAAATCACTTGGTAATGGGTAGAGAGATCTCTAAATTATATGAATTAAACTTGAATGGCTTAAAAAAGTGATGTGGGATGCCTTTAATCCTCCCCCGCATGTGTCGCTTAGTTGCATGTGAAGATGATATAAAAATGAACGAAATGAATGAAATGGACACTAGGTAAAAACTTAACTCGTGAAATCACCCCACACAACTTTGATACTAATCATACCATGTTGGAATCTATAGTCATCCAATCCAAGACCAATTATTATTTGGTAGAGAGACATTTAGAATATATAAATAAGG
>JAULJZ010201000.1:0-19693 GCA_032270985.1 Heliamphora pulchella
TAAATCTCTTTCTCTCTTCCTTTTCTCTACCTTCTCTCTAGCTTTCGGGTGGCCCAGGGCTTAGTTTTTCGCGGTTGGACAACAGATCCTTGTTGTCGGCGACGTGGGCTTCACATCCATTCGGACGAATTCTCATTCTGATGAGGTTGGATTTTGAGGCGTCGAGCTTTTAGCTCTTTGAGGTAAGATTCTAGACCTACTGCTGTTAAAAGGGTGATATATGTAATCATAGTTGCTTTCACCAGGTAAAAATGCATGAAATGCTGTTTACATGTTTTAAACCTTGGTTTGTGGGTAAAAGTGGGTTTTACGCCTTTTCTCGATTTTATACATGATTCGGATGTGTTGAGATCTGTGGTTTTGAAAAGGAGCTTTGAAAACGAGGTGTTTTTATGAAAAACATGTTTATAGAGGTTTAGAGCTAATCCTTGGGGTTGAGTCTCAGTTTTATAGAATATATATTGTTACATGCTTGTAGATCTCCATGTTGATGGATGGGATCCCTTTTAAAAACATGCGATGTAAAACTATTTTATGGATTTTCTTAAATGTTATCCATAGATGTAACGTGAAAATGGATTTGGTTGAGTTGGGCTTCCATTGCTCCTCGGTGTAAGTCCAAAAACGTGCGCAGCGTAGGTGCTCTGTACCTTCGGGTTAGTCCCCATAAATTGAGTGTGTGTGGGTGCTTTGTACCCTTGGGCGCAGATCCCGTAAATTAAACAGTAGGTGCACTGTACCTTTGGGTTGATTCTAGTAAATTGAGTGGTTCGGTTGCCTCCGTTAATGTCGTCGTTGTGGTGACTTCATGTAGAACTTGTAATAGTTTAGTGGCAGAGTCGGTACATAGGATTATAGGTAACAACAAGAGTCTATAGTTGTTACCTTTATCGATGTGGCAGAGTCGGTACATAGGATTATATTTTTATCTTTCTCCTCGGCTGTGTGACCCGAGTGGAGAATACTGTGTTTTACTACTTTCCCTTAACTGTGGAATGATATCTGTTATGATGATATGCATAGTTTCAAGGATGAAAATGGTGGTTTTCAGATGAAAAACTTGTGATTTTTTAGAGGAAAACCCTTTTTGGCTCCTGTGGTTGAGCCTGTGTGTTTGTAATTACATAGCCTGCTTTACAGCTATATTGTCTTTTCCTATTGGGGTTCGGCTCACGGTGTGAGATTTTGCTGTAAAAATATTTTCAGGTGACCTCGTGGAGTTGTCCTAGAGACTTGTGGTGATGGAGAACTTGCTGTAGTTTTCCTGTTTTGGACATGCACTTATACATGTGATGCATGTTTCAGAAGATTGGTTTTGTACGCCTTTCGGCGATATATTTATTCATGTATGAGTTTGAATGATTTCTATTTATGAGAGTTAAACTTGGGGATCTTTATCCAAATATTGTAATATTTTATAATTGACGGTGTTCCAACTGCAAATCTTATTTTCTCAAATGGGTGTTTTGGTGGGCTTTCGCGTGACCCTGGTATTTGGGACGTGACAGATTTAGTACAAAAGGTATATTAAACTATCTTAAACATACTTTTAAGTAAAGAAACTAAAACATTCATTAACATGATAAATTAGTAAAAGAAATGAGAAATGCAAAATAAAAGATGCATAAAAAGAATCCTAAAAGAAAGTTTAAAAGAAATTTATGAAAAGAGTTTTAGAAAAATGTTATACTAAGAAAGGAGATTCTAACTATTTACATTAAAAGAAAATAAAGAAAATAAAAGAAGAAAATAAAATCTATCTTTAAAAGACTTTTTATGATTTTTGGTTTAATAACATGAAAGAAAATATAGTTATAGAAAAAGGAGAGGAAGATTGTGTTTTATACTAACATTAAGAGAAAAGAAATACTAATCAAATTAATACTAAAAGAAAAGAACATGGAGTGTTATAAGGAAATTTAAAGTTAGTGATAAAAGAGAAGAAAAATGAAAGAAAATAAAATGTTAGCAAAAGAAACTACATTAACATTAAAAGAAAAAAAAAGATAAAAAATAAAAGTTATAGAAAGAAAAAAATAAAATGGAACATTAGTATTAAAGAAAAAAAAGGGGACTTAAAAAGAAGAAAAGAAATTAAAGCTAAATTACAAGAAAAGAAAAAAAAAAGATGCTGGAAAAGAAAATGACACTACTATTAAAGAAAAAAAATGAAAACTAAAAAAAAAATATTAAGCTAAAAATAAAATAAAATGGAGCATTAAACTAATGTTACAAGAAAAGAAAAGAAAATAGAATAGAATACTAGTAAAAGAAAATTAGTCTAACTAAAAGAAAAGGAAAGAAAACCAATGCTAGAATATTAAATTAACATAAAAAGAAAAAAAAGCATAGAAATAAAATATTAGAATTAAATAGGTGTAATATTGACAATTACAACTATTTTTATGTAAGTGCTTATATTATAACAATAACGACATTATTTAGTCGTATTGTTAAATCATGTTAGAATTAATTAATGCATAAAATAATGACAATGTGCTAAGTGTGAAATGTGGATAAGTTGACAACTAAGAAATAAACAAATTACATAAGGCCAATTGGACAATAAACGATGTTAATTACGTAAACAAAAGAAACATACAAATTGAAATTGAAAATTAACCCGATCACTCCAAGAGAGGGAGAGTGGAGTTAGAAGGATCGGGGGTCCAACAAGGGTTTCAGGACTTCATTAGGGTTTCAGCGTCGGTATTTCAGCAAGGCTTCGGCGTCGGGGCTCGGATTTCTCGGCGACTCCACAGAGTTTCTCTCACTAAATCTCTCACTAATTTTTTGTCCTTGAAAATGTAACAGAGGTACGGTATTTATAGAATTCTTCAACCAATGAGATGCTGTCACGTTTTGGGGACACGTCAGGCCATTTGGAGTTGGCGGTCGCCACAATGCAAGTTGGCGGTCGCCATGTTGAAAAAAGGTTCCACAAGGTTCTATTGACAGTCGCCACAATGGAAGTTGGCGATCGGCATGTTGGAGTTGGCGATCGCCACTTTTGGCTAGGGTTTCTACAAGGTTCTATTAGCGGTCGCCAAAGTGGAGTTGGCGGTCGCCATGTTGGAGTTGGCGATTCAAAGTGATTTCATTGGTTTTGAAGTTTTTGGTGATTTGGGTTCAAATACCGAGCTTGGATCACTTCCCGAGGATCGAATTGAAGCACCATTCTAGTTGTTTTCATCATCGAATTCACCTAAGATTAGGCGGGGTCAAATTGGGGTGTTTACATTGTGTTCATGGTATCAGTTTTGTGACGACAGGCTTAGGATTTCAGTTGTTAGGGCATTTCTGCTGTTGTGCAGTATCGCTAGTTTGCATCGAAAATGGTTGATGATTGATGAGCTGGTGTTCGGCTTGCGTTCAGTGTTGAATTTTGGGGACGAAATTTCTTTAAGAAGAGGAGAGTTGTGAGACCCCAACCTATTTCACATTTGAAATGTTTAAGTGTTAATGGAGTTGGAGTTAACTTTCGACCTCGGCGATGTTTCAGGTGAGTACTCTGAGCTTGGATATGCATGAAAGATATGTTTGGGGGAGAAAATGAGGTTCTAAGGGATGTTGGACGAATACATGCGAGAAGTGTTGGGTCCTGTTCTAGGGTTTTCTCCCAGTAACGGCTACTCGAGCGGTGGACTATCCGCTCGAACGGGCATGTGGCAGAGAGTTGGGTCAGTGGAGACCGCTCGAGTGGGATCGAGCGGGGATCAAGCGGGTTGAGACAGTGTGTTATGTCGGCAGTGACCGTTCAAGCGGTGCTCTGAGCGCTCGAGCGGTGGAGGCCTATTGCAAAATTCTATAAATATCAAGCCTTGGAAGATATTTTGAAAAAGTTAGCTTCTAAGTTATGTTTTGGTTTTATCTACCTTCTCTCTAGATTTTGATGGGCCTGGGGCTCGATTTTCAGTGATTGGACAGTAGATCTTTGATATTGGCGCTGGGGGCTTCGCCTTCATCCGAACAGAATCCCGTTTCGTCGAGGTTCGGTTCTCGAGACTTCATGCTTTTGGCTCATCGAGGTAGGATTCTAGACCCTACTGTTGTTAAAGGGTGTTATATGCAGTTATATGTATTTTCGTTGGGTAAAAAATGCATTAAATGTGGTTTTCATATATAAACCTTGGTTTTTTGGGTAAAAAGTGTGTTTTTACGCCTTTCTCGATTTATTTCATGATTCGGATGTGTTGATATCCGTAGTTTTTAAAAAGGTGATTTTGAAAACGGAGGTTTGTAAAAATCTTGAAAACATGTTTTTAGAGGTTTGGAGCTATAACCCTTGGGGTTGAGTCTCAGCTTTTAAAATGCTTGTTGAAGTCTGGTTTCACATGCTTATAGATCTCCATGGATAAATTGGATATCTTTTTATATATGTTGTTGTATATTTGTTTTTCGGATTTTGCGTAGTTAAGCTACGGCGGGTTTTTAAATGATTTTCATAGATGTACCGTAGCAGTGGGTGTTTTGAGTTGGGCTTCTAATCCTCCTTGGTGGAAGTCCAAAAACGTGCGCGGAGTAGGTTCGCTACGGTCCTTCGGGTTAATCCCCGTACACGTGGTTTGGATGCTTCTTTCATCGGTCGTAAAAATTCGTAAAGAGCCGGTTACCCCGTGAGTGGCTATGTTGTTGTGACTCTGTATAGAACTTGTCAATACTTAGCAACCGCTGAGCGATTTTAGAGTAATTGGCAGCAGTCTATAGTTGTTGCCTTTATCCGTGTGTGTGACAAAGTCGGTCATAGGATTTCATTTTATCTCTTTCTCCTCGGCTGTGTGGCCCGAGTGGAGCATACTATTTTATTACAGTTTATCGTTTTATTTTCCTCTGTTGTGTGTTCCGAGTGAGAAAATAACGTTTTAATCCCGGTTGTGTGATCCGGGTGAAAAATCATGTTTTGATTACTGTTTTTCCCTTAATTGTGACATGATATATGTACTGTTGATATGCATGGCTTTTAAGGTTGGAAATGTGGGGTTTTATGAAATAAAACCTTTTTGAGGCACGTGTTAGCCTGATGAAAAACTTGGGATTTTGGAATGAGAAAAGCTTTTTGGCTCATGTGGTTGAGTCTGTATGCTTATAATTGCATAACCTGCTTTATAGATTTATAGTTTGTTTCTATTGGATTTTGGCTCACGGTGTGGGATTTTGTTGTAAAACTTTTTTCAGGTAGACGTGGTCCTGTGGGTGACCTTGAGGTGCCCGAAGGTGGCTGTTGACGAGACTATGTTGTTTGGTCTTTGTTAGGTTGTTTATACCTTTCTGTATATGTTTCTTGTTTGAGTATAACATGTTGTAAACCTTATGCTTTTCTTATGGTCATGGGCCAATATATGCATATTTTAATGCTTTCAAGAGAACTATAGGTTGGTTGTTGTTTTTCGTAGTTTCATACTACGTTTTTCGTTGCTGGGATCAACGGTTTACAAACGGGGTTTTCACATGGTTTATACTTCATTCAAACTCTTGTACTCGAGGGAGATTTTAGAACGGCTTCCACATCTTTTTAAAAGAATTTTCTTTACCCAAACTGTATATTTTCTTTTAAAAAGGTTTGGCTTGTGGGGCCATAACTGTATTCTCTTGGCTACTCTTTCAAATTGAATAAACCCTCGGTAGTACGTTTTATAAAGGTTTTAGCCATGTTTGGCTTTTTGGTTCTAAACCCCTTTATGTGTTAGGACGGTTTAGTGATGTTAGTAGGATCTTCGCGTGACCTGGAGTTTGGGGCGTGACAATGCTTATGTTTTAGACATGAATATCTAGGTTCCAGATCACTTTTAAGTCATCAAACTCAAAAATAACAATATACAACCACATCTCATAACAATTAGAAACATAATTGCCCCTATTTCTCAACTACAATGCCTTTTCAGTTTGTTTTTTGTTCTTGACTTTTGAAGTGTTTAAAGGGATGAGTTTAGGGATATTTTGGGCGATATTAGACATAAGGTTTAGAGATTTTACTTACTTGTTTACAGGGCTCAAAGGATGGTGGAGGATGGAAGGACTTAGCTTTAGAAAACACTCCTTGCTCTTCCTTAGCTCCTTATTCTTCTTCTCCTTCTTTTTCCTTCCTTTTTCTCATGACTTTTGAAAAAACTCTAAGAACACTCAAATTTGGTTTCTCTCTCTCTATATGGCCGAATATAAGGGGAGGAAGGAGGGTGTTTGGCTTAGTTTATATAGGAAAAAGTTTAGGGAATAAAATGATATAATTTTTAGTCCTTTTCTTCCATTTCACATGGGTGACTTGACAAGGTGAAAAGTTTGAGAGATATATATCAGATTTTGGCATGTGGGAAGTCAACTAGGTTCAGTTTGGGAGTTAAAAATCTGATCCCACCTCAATCTTGGGGTTTTAACTTGGTTTACGTGCCCTTTTATGTAATAAAATGTTTTAAAAGTTAATTTGATGCATATTTTTTGTTTTTTTTTATTGAAACTTATTATTTTAGTATGTTTATGATAAATTTATTATTCTCATGAATTATTATAATTTTCACAGCAATTGATTAAATAAATGTCTTTTAAGTCAAATTAAGCTAGTTTAACAAAATATGTTTTTTTAACTTATTTTGGTGTGTATGAATTTCAATAATGATTTGTTTGCTTTTGTTAGCCTATAATACTATACTATTATGTATATTACTTGATCAATAAGTGTTGGACATCATAATACTTGATTTGGCATCTTTCTCATCTTTTTAAGCTTAAAAAATGTAAAAAGTTACTTTTGGCACAACTCCCATGGTGAAACGGGCACTAAGGGGTATTTGTGTTATTTTGAAGTTGTTTTGTTTTTTGCTACTTAATTGTACTAAAATATCTGATTTAGGATGTTTATGTGTTAAAATTTGAATTTTTAAAAATTTTTGCTGTACTAGGGGCAAAATGGTCATTTACCCTAATTATGAGAAATTTTGACTTTTAATCTTACATTTCATTTTGTTTATTTAATTTAGAATGTTGGGAGACTCTCCAGGTGTTTAGGTTTTGTTGTTTCAGTTTTGGACCTTTTTAGGGTTTTTGGGTTGAATTATGGTTTCGGGTTAAGTTAGGGTTTTCGTCATTCTAGTGACCTAAGATCTCGTTGGATAACTGTTGCTAATACTACGGTTTGGGCTAGGTCTTTACATGGGTCATTATCAACAAGATTGTTACAACTAGGGTCCGAACCGGTTCGTTACAATCTACCCCCTTAAACAAATTTTATCCTTAAAATTTCGTCCCGTACTTCGTTGTGTGAAAGGTTGGGGACGGTCTACTAGTATTGTGCTTTCTCGTCTTCATGTTGTCTTTCTCACTTTCGTGGTGCTGTCGTAGAGTTTCTATTAACAGAATAGATTTTCTTTTAGAGCACCTTGCTTTGGATCTCTACTGAGCTTTCCTCGAAGTTACGTCCTTGTATTCACATGCGACTTGTGGTAACTCATCGACTAACAGGACGTTTATATCGGCGAGCATGTAAGCTAATCTTTCATTGAAGCTACTTGATCTACATACTTTCACGTTATTCGGCGTCAGGGTTTCATGTCGTTCTCCTTGAATTCGTACAATAGTGTCATTCTCTACTCATGCCCATATCTTCTTCCGTTGGCTATTGATGATAGCGTGATGTCTAGAGAGTCAATCCATTCCGATAATCACGTCCTATTCGTTAAAATCCCTGACTCAAAGGTCACATGGCTTAAGAATGTCGTTACTCTCAACGTGCATGTTTTTGCAGTCGGGGTTATTGATCTTTAAAACACGTTAAGTGCAGATGTTGGCAGACATTATGTGTTTTGACACCAAGTAAAGATCTACTTTACGACTCAATGATGCACCAGGTGGTTCTTCTGAGGATGTGCACGATCCAAGTTCCTTTTGAAAGCGCTAAGCTCTAATAACTATCGTTTCTCATCGATCTAAGTCTTAGGAGAGGCGACCTGGGGTGGCAAGTGGTCAAGCGTTTAGCCGAGGATTTTGAATGATGTACTAGACTGCACGAAATGTGGCTGGGGTTAGAACGGCTTAGGGAAGGTGAACAAGTCCTTTACAGAGATTCAAGGGAAGATTCCCAGATGGTTCAAAAGATAGGTTGGATGAGGTTAAATGGTCACGGTTAAGCAATCACCATTAACACAAAATGAGTGGTTATTTGGGGTTCAAATGTTGGTAAAACAAGAGGAGAATAGTGAAAAATACTTAAACAAATGTCCTTGGAACTGATCCGGTACAATCAGATTTTGATAAAGAGATGTTAAGCAATGGGCAGCCAAACTAGATATTTGCCCTGAAGTTACGTCGGGCTAACTTACTTCAATTCAAGCATCCAAATCTACTTCCCTGGTAAGGATTTCATGAGTGTACAAAAAATTCACAAAATCACTACAACAGATTGTGGTTTTAGAATCGAGAGAAAATGAACGAAGGCAAAAGATTTTATCAATGTCGAATGTTCAGAACGGGTAATTAACAAAGAATTGATATCGAGTTCTACAAAAAAAAGTTAGTTCAAGGATGATAGCTTGAATTGAATGAGAATCAAATGTGAATACCAGTCATTATCGAGGCTTGAAAACTTAAGGATAAGGGTATTTTCTAGGATTGAATTTACGATAGGGTTACCAACAAGACTTGGTGCATAAAGGTTATCGACGAACGACACTTGACGGTACTACTGAGGACTGATGATATAAGAAGGAAGGATATGCAAAAGAACTTCAAAAAGTTGACACAAGGGCTTGGGGTAAATGAGAAAAGGATTTACAAGAATGAAGTTGCGGGGTTCTAAAGGTGTCTTTCGAGGTGATATCTAAAACTTCTCCTGGTACGTACTCCTATCTACCCCCCTTAAAATAAGGTAACTCGTTGCATGAATCTCCGATCTTTGATCTCGATGCTTTTACTCGTCCTTCGCACTTAGATTTCCTGTTGCTTCTAATCCCGGTAACGTCCAAACATGACTCGTTATATGACTTAGACGCAATAAATTTTAGTTCTTATAATGTATAGATGATAATAATAATTAATACAACGCATCCTATAGAGCTCCAACGCGACAGAACGCATGGTTTTTTCTAACCCAAGGCCTAAAAGTTCACTAAACTTAGACTCTGATACCAACTGTGACACCTCATCCTCCGGGCACGCCAAGACATACATAAATATAAATGAAGCGATATTCTAGCCATTTATTCATATTTACATACTTTAAATATGACATCATAAAGGAGTTTTGAACTGATTAAAAGGTACATAGCGTTTACAGTTTCATCAAAAAATTTCAAAAATTACAATAAGCAGGAGGAAACTGAACAAAAGAACAGAAGGTGAAGATTTGAATCTTCAGCAAGCGTTGTTGGAATCCGCTGGTTCCTTCAATTCACCCTAATCTTCAATTCCGTCTTCTTCTCCTGGGGAAACTTCCTCAAAGAACTCCTCAACCTTGCCTGTGGCACGAATGCCATGAGCCAAAGCCTAGAGGAAAACACTCTAAGCCTTCTAACCATTCTCACAGCAAAATATTTCACAACGCAAATTATTTAGCACCCAGTACAAATTTAAATCAAAGAGACGGACAAATTTGACAATTATAGCATGGCAAGCATATATGAGAACAAGTGTACAAGTACGTGATGCAATAGATGCGATGCAAGTGTCCAACCCGGCATTCATCCAAAAATAAAAATAGGAGTTCTATTTTGGGACTTATTGTCATTGCCTCTCATTGCACTAGGGACTTATTGTCATTGCCTCTCATTGTACCAAGGACTTATTGTCATTACCTTGAAGGGACTTATTGTCATTACCTTTCATTGCCGTATATTGCTTCAGGGACTTATTGTCAATGCTGTGAATGGACTTATTGTCATTTTCTTTCATTTTAAGACTAGGATGCTCGCTTGGTATCAACCCAAAGTCTAAGCCATCAAAACCAGAATACTAGCGACGACCCCATAGTGCCCAATAATATCCATGATAAATCATTTCAAACACCGGGAATGCACCCAGGATGTACAAGGGGAATATATATCTTAAAATATTTACAAAAATGGCTACCAGGGACGCCCTAGACTTAGAACCATGAAGGACAATTCAATATAACCCATCCCAACAACGGTTTACACAGATGGACTCCAATATGCCAGGATACAAGTGACAATTCTCAAGATATAATTCAAACTTGATGTTATGTGTTCTAATCATCGTACATTCACTTAAAAACACTAATCAACTTATTCAATTCAATCATTATGTAAAACTCGGGTCTCACAACAAAGGCTACTCAAATCACATTTAGCAATCTTTAACGGGCTAACATTCGAGTATTAAATTTAAAAGGACAGCTAGGTTTTGGGACATCTAGACTTAGATTCAAGTTATGATTTTTAAACAACATTTAGATAAAGATATGTTTTACGACTCTTATATTTAATACTAAGGCCAAAACCTAAGGCAAATAGGTGAATAAAACATTCTAAGCAAAAACGATTCAGCACTTTCCTCCAAATTTTACCAAAAATACGCCTATATTGGTCTCGATTTTGGGGCATCAAGTCAAAATGAGTCCATGTTTGGATATGCTCTAGTTAAACATGTCCCCTACAAGTCTCATGAAGGGCTAGGGGTGGTTGTTTGAAATAAGTTGAAGATATAAGCCATTTTGTAAAATAGGTTCTGTCAGCTGCCAAACCCTTAACAGAACCAGTTTTGGACAAAGAGTTTGAAACAATTTTGAGGCTCTTTTCCAAGGTATCTAGGTTTGATTTGTGGACAAAAAGTAGGTTAATATGTCACTTACAATGTTCATGTAGACCACGTTTGGAGTAGATCACCAAAAATAGGGGTTTTGGTTATACAAAAATATGTGACAGAAGTGTCCTTTAAGGGCTGAAACACAATGGAGAGTTTCAAAGGGGTTTTGACCTATCAAACCTCAATAGTTTGTGCTCCTTTTTGGTGGGTAGTTATATATACATGTTATCTACAACATTTATGTTTTGTCCAAAGCTCGGATCTCATTGTAAACTAGGGTTTTTAGGTCGGTATTGTCAACTAATGTAAAAACGATACACTTTGGTAGAATTGTAATATCTCGAATTCTACTAATTTAAATGAGTTGAAAGCAACTTTGGATGAAAGATAACACAAATATCTAAATCTGGATATAAAGAACATGCTTAGATCAATTTTTTACGTTGAGTTATGGAGTCCCAAAGATCAGGGCAGAAACATTCAAGTTCTCAAAAATTAGGTCCTTATATGTTCAAGTCTCTTACTTTTGATATGTCAAGGTTTTGTCCCATTTCATTGCATACTTGTGTTTTAGACATGAATATCAAGGTTCCATATCACTTTTAAATCATCAAACTCAAAAATAACAATACGCAACCACATCTCATTTCATTTAAAAACATAACAGCTCATATTTCTCAACTACAATGCTTTTCAGTTTGTTTTTGGTTCTTGATTTTTGAAATATTTAAAGGGATGAGTTGAGGAATATTTTGGGTGATATTAAACATAAGGTTTAGAGATTTTACTTATTTGTTTAGAGGGCTCAAAGGATGGTGGAGGATGGAAGGACTTAGCTTTAGAAAACACTCATTGCTCCTCCTTGGCTCCTAATTCTTCTTCTCCTTCTTTTTCGTTCCTTTTTCTCCTAACTTTTGAAGATCTCTAAGAACTCCCAAATCTGGTTTCTCTCTCTCTATATGGCCAAATATAAGGGAAGGAAGGAGGGAGTTTAGCTTAGTTTATATTGGAAAAAGTTTAGGGAACAAAATAATGTAATTTTTATTCCATTTCTTCCATTTCACATGGGTGACTTGACAAGGTGCAAAGTTTGAGAGATACATATCAGATTTTGGCATGTGGGAAGTCAGATAGGTTCAGTTTGGGAGACAAAAATTTGATCCCACATCAATCTTGGAGTTTTACCTTGGTTTACGTGCCCTTTTGTGCAAGAAAATATTTTAAAAATAAATTTGATGTATCTTTTTGTGTCTTTTCCTACTGAAACTTAATATTTTAGTATGTTTACGATAAATTTAGTATTCTCATGATTTATCATAGTTTTCATACCAATTAATTAAATAGATGTAGTCTTTTAAATCAAATTAAGCTAGTTTAACAAAATATAAATTTTTAACTTATTTTAGTGTGTGTGAATTTTAATAATGATTTGTTTGCTTCTGTTAGCCTATAATACCATACTATTATGTATATTACTTGTTCAACAAGTGTTGGATCATCATAATGCTTGATTTGACATCTTTCTCGTCTTTTTAAGCTTAAAAAAGGCAAAAGGCTACTTTTTGGCACAACTCCCAAGGTGAACTGGCCACTAAGGGTTATTTGTGTTATTTTGATGTTATTTTGTGTTTTTGCTACTTAATTGTACTTATATATCTGATTTAGGGTATTCATGTGTCAAAATTTGAGTTTTTAAGATTTTTTGCTAAAGTATGGGCAAAATGGTCATTTTACCCTAATTATAAGAAATTTTGATTTTTAATCTTATATTTTATGTTGTTTACTTAATTTAGAATGTTGGGAGATTCTCCAGGTGTTAAGGTTTTGTTGCTTGTTTTTTGGACCTTTTTAGGGTTTTTGCGTCGAATTAAGGTTTCGGGTTGAGTTAGGGTTTTCATCTTTCTAGCAACCTAAGATCTCGTCGGATAACCGTTGCTAATACTACGGTTTAGGCCGGGTTTTTACACGTGTCATTATGAACCGGGTTGGTGTTGGAGGCAAGTTTTCTAAGATCATTATTTTTGTAAACGATTTTCGGTAAAAAATTAATTGGACGAGCAAACGCTGAAACGGGCTCCAGATGAAACTTTTGACGTTGAACAATCAAACTAAAACCCATGCAACCAAAGTTAATTTAAAAGAATACCTTCTGTCGATTGATTGTTCAACTACGATTTGATTCCGAGTTGAATCTCCTGTCAGATCTTCTACTGTATTCCCTTACTCGATTCTCGAACGTAGTGTGACCTACGAACTATCGAGAACTCATACCGGCAAAATCCAGATATATTTAGTCTTGAAAGACAAGCAATGATTTTTAAAAACTGGTTTAGCCTACCCGTATATATATAGGGTTACAGTAGGGACCTGGGGTGTAATTATGAGTAAGACTTCTAGTGGAACACAGATGCTTACAAGCGGTTTCTACAATTTTGGAAAGACAGCAGCGATTTTTACAATTTTTATAAAACACTGAATTATAGTTTACACCACTAAAGAACTATAATTGTACTCTGACCCATAATCTCAAGACCTTCTTGCATTGAGCTCCTGTTATTAAATGTTTACCATTTCTCCCCACGTTAAGATTCTTGATACTCGCCAATTAAATTTAATTAATGATAATTTAATTTAATAGGTATTTTTTTATTCCTTAGGTACTTTCCCTTAACTTATTTGACCGCCGAATAGTCAAATCCACCTACAAGGTTTGATCCGGTCAAAACTTATAAGCTTTCTTAAGGGGGTATCGTCAATCCCAATCTTTTGGGACGTAGATTCCGTCAATAATTAATATTTATAATATAAATAATACCACTATCTAACTCACTGAGAATATAGGTCCATATAAGATCGTACCCTCTAATTAATCAAAAGAACGAATATTAAATATATGCAAATCAATAATTATTTTAGGATTAAAAGGATAAGCACTATTCATAATAATCTTGGGGTGTGAATTAATTTATATAGTCAGTATAAAATTAATTATCCCAAATGTCCCGTTTAATACACACAAAGTGTACTAACACAGAGAGTCGGAATAATAGACGATGCTATTATCTGTTCCCCGTAATCACAACAGGCTACAAAAACTATGTGTTACAGTCGTACCGATGGTATGTCCATTTCCATATAAACTGTTAGCCTAAGGGCTTTTTATTTTGATTTTTATGATTTTCATTATTTATTTTCTAAAAATAATTGGATTTAAAATGATAATATTTTTTATTTTAAAATAAAAGTGTTAACACATTTTGAACAATTAAAGTTGTCATCTTAGTAAAAAAAAATGACTTATATCTCAAAAAGGTTCAAACACTTAAGCATTTTTGAATAAGAATATTTCGTGTTGATCTTAATTGAAAATTAAGTTAAATACTTTTAAGGCAAAGTATATCTGAAACTTATCAAGTGTGTCAACACCCATTGATCAAATGATTTGACACCCTAACTATTTTACAAGTTGATCTTCAGGTACCAAAACGTTAGTGTCGACACAAACTAGATTTGTGCCAACACAAAAGTGTCGAAGTGCTCAGGACTCATTTTGAGTAGACACAAACCAGATTTGTGTCGACACAAAAGTGATCCTCACTTTTTAGTATTCGAAAGTTTGGGTCGATACAAATGAAAATTGTGTAGACACAAAACAACTGTGACCTCCTGCAGATTTTTGGTGTCGATCCCAAGACAAATTATGTCGACCCAAAAGTCCCGAGCCTGCCTGCAGAATTTTGGGGTCGACCCCAAGAAGATTTGTGTCGACACAAAACAATCGAAGCTGACTGCAGAAATTTTGGTGTCGACCCCAGAGACCAAATATGTCGACACAAAAGTACCGAGACTCCCTGTAGAGATTTAGTGTTGACACCAGAGATAAGTTGAGTCGACACAAAATGGTTCCTCCGGATGCTGAAGTTTCAAGCGAGTCGACACCAGATTCATTTGTGTCGACTTCAGAATGTTGGAAAGTAAAGTGCAGAAATTGTGTCGACTCCTTAGAAGATTTGTGTAGACCCAACCACTTGAAGAACCTACTCTAGACACTTTGTGTCGACACCAAAACTATTTGTGTCGATCCTAAAGACGAAAATTTAAAATACTACAGATCTCAACAGTTGAATTTTTGGCATTTATTACTTCCACTTACCTCCAACGGTCAAGAACTCACAAGAACTTCTATAAAGAGTTACTTCTCAGCATTTAAAAGGTTGAAGACTTGCATTTACTGTTCCATTACTCAAATTAATATAAAAAATCATCAAGCTCACATTTATTGCTGCAACTCCAGTTCTTGTTTCTCATTTCTCTTTACCATTTCATTTATTGTAAATCAATTTTGTAAAGAGAGTGAATGTTCTTCATTTATTGCACCTCATTTATTGTAATCAAGGGTGAGTCACCCTTTAACTTTTGAGTGAGTGATTGAAACTCATCAAATAAGAGTTCAGGAGAGATTAAAAGAAAATATGGGCTTATTTTTATAGAATCTTTTTGAAGCTGAAATAGGCTTATGAATGTGCCCATAAACATTCAAATAGCTTAAGAGAAGACTTGAAGATTGTAAAGACTTGGAATACGCTTGCGAAATATTCTGAATAGTGAAAATACTCAAGGGAGATCTTGATGAGTGGATGTAGACTAGAATAAAGGCGAACCACTATAAATTTCTGGTGTCTGATTCTATTTCTCTATTCCTCATCTTTTAATATTTGCATTAGTTAAATATTTGCATATCTTGCTTTATTACAATATTAAAAGATTTTAAAAAAAAAAAAATTTAATTGTTATTTTTTTTAAAGACCCAATTCAACCCCTTATTGGGTTGCCTAAATCTAACAAAATCATTAGAAAAAACCACTTTAATGTTTTTATAATAATTTTTGTTTTTAGTGAATTTTTTTTAATTTTAGTTAAAATAATTATACTTTTAAATTTATTTTATTATGAAGAAACAAAAAATTTAAAAATTTAAATCGATTGAAAAATAAAAAAATAGAAAAGGGGGAAAAATAAAAAGTAAAAAACAAAATTCCAAACAGTGCCTTAAAATGAAGCTAAGGATTGCACAGGCTTGCTAAGTTTGATTCGGTCAAATATTTCGGTTATTTTTTTGAGTACGTGTAGCACTGCTCAAACATAAATAATCTGGTCCTTAAATGGCAGTCCAATCCAAACGAAACTCTTTTTCTTTCTCTCATTGGATAGCACATAAAAGTATTGGGATTTAATCACTAATAACCAAACGCAATTGCATGTATATTTATGTACACATTGAATAAAAAATTACATAAAAATTTAGTGGTTCAACACAACTTGTCTCCGTTCATAGATAAAAGAGATAATCCACTATAATCCTAGAATATATATATATAATTATTAGACAAAAAATATCTCAAAATCCAACACCAATAACCCATACCTTGAAACAAATCCTATTTTCTCGCTCAAGAATCGCCTCGATGCCTCCGATATTATTTCGTCTCTCCTTACATCTCTACCCCTTAGATTCAACTCTCCACACAACCATACAAGAATTATAAGATTTATATTCGAAGACAAACCCTGAAACTCTAGCCTCATACAATTATAAAACTCTACACATATTAATTTTTTTATAAATTTATGATTCTAGTCCAATCTAAATATATGTAAAAAAAATTCTAATTATATAGATTCGTAGAATACAAAACACACAATACCCAACATAAAGTTTCTATGGTTTATTCTCAAATGAAGATGCGACTGCCAAAACTTTTCAATGAAGTTTTAAAAACTTTTGGGAGAAAAATCTAACAATTTATTTGTTGCATTTTTTGTTTTTCATTTATGAGTACAAAAATAAAAAAAGAATTAAAAATCATTATCTATTTATTTTATTTCCTATCAATAGATAAAAAATCTTGTAGGTAGATTAATAATTTCATAGAATTACATTAATTAATCTTGCAGAGCTTTCTCTGAAAGCAAAAAGTAAAGAAAAACAAAACTCTGAAAATGCCTCAGGCCGTAGCCATCAAAAGAGAAAGAAGCCATACTTTCACCTCGACGGCACGGAAACAAGAGGTGGGGGATTGTTTTAGGCTCCATTAATTGCACATACTCCACAAATGTCATCCCACACTACCATCTTCTCAAGAATTCTACTATGAATTGGGAGTATCTTCCTCAAACATTTCTATGGAGCCCAGCTCTTTATTTGATTGTATAAAAGCCTTAGGTTTTTTATCCCATCTTCTTTGTTGGGTTTATACTTTATATATAGAAACATTAAAACTTAATTTGATTAGCTTAAGTTTGAAATATTAGCATAATATAGCTAGTGTGGTGTAAGCTTATAGTATGGGTTAGTCCATAAATGCGCACCCGTGTAAATTTTTGCATTGTTAAGAAAATTTGTTTAGAAGTTTTAAATTTTAGAATTAAAATAATATTAAATTCAAGGCACAAAAAATAATAAAATATAAAAATAATATAAAAATAGAAAAATGTTGCATGTGAGATTGAAAGTTGGACACTGTCATAAAATTGATATTCCTCCCCACGTGATGGTTCAAATGGAATATATTAACTCCAAAGTACAATCAAATAGCTTACAAGCGTTCCTTGTTCAGTGTTCACGTTTACTAAAAGAATTTTAACAAATCACAAACCTAAATTGCCTATAGTAAAATAATATAAACCTTTGCACGCGAAAATGTGCTATTTCACGAAAAGTTGTCAATTTTAAAGATTGTCTTTTAAAAGTATTTTCTGAAAAGGTTTATGTTGTTTCGAAAAGACACGTTTGTGTCTACAAAATCAAACTCATTTTATGTTTTAAAGATATTCTAAAAATTTCTCTCTATTAAATTATTATTTCTGTTAAGAGGATTTCTTAGAAGTCCTTCCATTTTACTGGTTGCAGTTCTTCATCATTTTGAAAACGATTTTGTCAGAACCCATAAGCAAACTTATCTTAGTAAGAGCAAATCATTGTTTTAAATAAAGTATTTTTACATACGTATCAAAGCATTCGATTTATAATTTTTCCAATAATTTCCATGTAGACATACAAACTTTGTTTGGAGCGACCATATCCAATTCTAGCACTTCCTCAAACATCATTTTTCAATTTTGATGAAGTGACAAAGTCTCAGCCCCTAAAAATTGGGCTCGATAACAGGAAGTAGTATACATTCTAATTTAAGGTCCATTCAATCTCTTTTTATATATGTATTCCAAATACAAAAAAAAATAATAATAATAATTAACACCTAAGTTTTTCTCATTTCTTAAATTCAATTTAAAAATCTTTTCTTCTAATTTTTTCCCTTTTCCCAACAAATTGAAGATCAAGAAAAGCCCCAACTGAAAAAAAAAATGCAAAAATTTTATTTTTTTCGCTCTTTTGCACTTTTCTTATATTTTTCCTTTACCTTTCATCAATTCATATCAAGTTTTATATCCCCTTAGGTCTTGTTTGTTACGAAGTATTAGAGAGAGTTGGATTGAATTAGGGGACAAGGATGGCCCATTAAATTTTTTTTGTCCCATTGATATTGTGAATCTCATAATTGTATTGCAGAACTCGGACTAATAGTCCGATAAATGAGAAATTGCTAATCCCTCGTTCATAGGATTAACAATACCAAACTCCCTTGGTATTATTAGTACCAGATTTCAAATTATCTTTCTTTCTTATCTAACGGTTATAAATAACTCCACAACTCTTATTCTATTCTTTATCCCACTTTAACCAAACATAAACTAAATTTCTCACTATATATATAATTTCATCCATAATTCATTGATATACAAAAAAATATGTAAGACCCTTAGTATTACTAATTCTTCATATACAATTCAATCCTATTCGAAATAACAAACAAGCCCTAAGGTTATAACGTCTCAACAGGTTTTTAAATAATTTTTTTTCTTTAGGGAGCACTTTTAAAATTTTATAAAGTATTTTTTTAGAACTTTTTTTTTTGCTCATCTTGTCTACCAAAACCTACTAATATTTCTTTTTTTTTCTGTATGTTATTTTTATTTTATTTTTGATGGATACGAAAGATAGGGCCGGTAAGAATATGCTTTTTAGATATAATAATAGCTATGGTAATATAGTTGTAGTGTAGTCGTCTATATCGTCATGATCACTCAACACTAGAAAAAATAAAAATAAATAATAATAATAATAATAATTTTAATTATAATTAATTATGTTACCACAACACAAAGTCACACAAAATCCAACACAAATTTTAGTATACATACATACTTAAGTGAATCTTTACAACAAACAAAATAAATTAATCAATAAACTCTAATTCTCTACAACACACAATTTTCATTAAAATAATCCAAAAATAATATCAATATATATACTTGTATATATATAAACATATGTAAATATACTATATACAAACTATTATATATATCTTTCTACAACCAAAAAAAATAATTCAAAACAAAAAGTAAAAGTCATTTTAGTATATATAAAAAAAATAAATAATAATAATAATAATAATCAAAAGACCTAAAGGTAGTTTAATGTATATATATATATATATATATGCATAAATCCCTACAAGTAGCCTAATATTAAAAAAAAAGTAACAACCTAATATAATAATATAACTTTAAATCAACTTGTATTTTTAACAAAAAAAGACTTAATACAACACATAAATAATTAAATAATGATAAAATAATAGTAAACCATGAAATAAAGTTTTAAGATTTAAATTCATCAAATTAAATTAAAACTAGTATAAAAGTGATTAAAAATGTTTATCAAATTACGAAATTAAATAAAAATCAAAATTTAGCCCAACCATCACAGCTAAATAATGCTATAATTAAATTAACATATAAAAATCAAGTACAACACCTAAAATTATTATATTAATTCAAAATTTTAATATTCATAGTTAAAAATATACATTAAGTTAATTTT
>JAULJZ010201011.1:0-19693 GCA_032270985.1 Heliamphora pulchella
GTGCGTATTGAGAATATTAGTATGTAATGATATATGCATAGGAAGGTTATCGTAGTATGCGTGTGTATGAGAATATTAACATTTTATAATACATAAGAAGTTTATTCATTGCGCGTGTGTGTATGAGAATATTCTCATATAGTGACATATAAAAAATTTCTCATAGTATGAGTGTGTATTGAGAATATTCTAATGTAGTAATATATATAAAAAAATTCTCATAACATGTGTGCATATGAGAATATTATTATGTAGTGATACATGAAGAATTTTCTTATAGAACGTGTGCACATGAAAATATTATCATGTAATGATATATAAAAAGTTTATCATATTGTGATATATAAAAAATTATATATAAAAAATTTCTCATACATTTGATGCATGAGAAAGGAAAAACAATCTAATTCGAATAAAAAAAACTTAACTTTTTATCTAATTAACAAATTTAAAAAATAATTTAAAAGTTAATAAATTATTTCTAAACTTTTTTATTTTTTTGATCGCTCTAAATTTTTTAGTTTTTTTTATTTTTTCAAAATAGAACGAATCTAAAAGTATAATTATTTTAATTAAAATTAATTTTTTTTACTAAAGACAAAAAAAACTTTTATAAAGATTTTAAAGTAACTTTTTTAAAATAAGTAACAAAGTTGAAAAAATAATATGAATTTTTTTTTTCATATTTTGTATTATCTTTTAATTTTTGAAAATATAAAAAAATGTTTTAATAAAAAAAAATAAAAGGGCTCAATTTTGTACACCTCAATTCACGTGCAACTCTCATTCGGTTAATTTTTTCAGTTATAATGATAGCATCCCTCTTTTCAAAATTTATCCACGGGGCGGCAGAGAAGTGCCGTTGTGGGCAGAACTCATACAACTATTCGTGAGGGTAGTATCGCTCTTTTTGGGTTGAAAAAAGAAAAAAGGAAAAAGAGAAAAGAATTGGTTTCGGATTTGTTTGGGCCAATGGGGCTACTGCGAGAGGTCTAGGGCACAACCTATCGAAACATCTTCGTCGGGCACTTACAGACACTTGGCTCTGCTTCTCCCCGTAAAACTCTCTCTCTCTCTAAAAGGTATGTTATAATTACCACTCGAACGTTTATTATCTATTTTGCATCTTTTAATTCTTCAAGGGATATTTATCATACTCTTTCTCTATGCAGACATAATATGCATATATGTATATTTATATACATGTCTGTGTATGCGTATGCAATCAAGTCTTGTTTGGATTGTGGAGTAATTGTTGAGTTGTATTATTTGAGTTATTGTGATTGATTTTAGGATTCTAATTCAAGGTGTAGTGTATTTTTGGCATTACCACAGGCTTGTAGCCTTAGTCATACCAGTCTCTGGGCACACGCGATGCTTGTGCAACTCGAATTATTTTAAAATATAAAATTTTAAAATATTTTTAAGAGAGAGATGAACCTATTGTAGAGAGAGAGGGAGAGGGAGAGAGGGACTTGGCAGTTACATGTGGTTTTTTTAAGAGAGAATGAGTTAGAGAGATGCAGTTATTAAGGGCAGTTCAAGAAAAAAAAAATCCACAACTTCAAAATTAGAGAACACCAAATGGGTGCTCTCTCTTTATAAGATAGTATAGATGCATATAAAATACACACACACTAGAAGGGTGGCACACGCGTGTGGAGTTATTTTAAATTTTTTAAACTAAAATGAAGCAATTATTGAATAAATATTGAATTTTAAAATCTATCCTTTACAGTAATAAATTTAATTTTTTGGGGTAATATGTTCAAATAAAAAATCTATAGAACTTCAATTTGATGCATACACCGATTTTCTCCCTTTATATAATAGAACGGATTGTAGTGTAAGAAAATTGCAATGCAATTTTATTGCTCATTATAGTGAAACAACTACAACTCTTAGGACGTAAATCTTGTATTTTGTGTATGTTTGTTTCTTGTTTTGTTCTCTATCTTTCCGCATTCGATTCTCATAATTCCCGCCTAGGGTTTGTTATAATACTAACTCAAGCAATATAGTTTAGTGGACAATGTTCGTGCACCTACATAATATTAGTGTTCTCCATGTGCATATGCTCTGGCCTCAGGGTGCTCTCACAAATAGGTCAAGTTAGTAAATAAGAAAAACAAAGTTATGTAAGCTATGGTTACGTGTTACTTAGGGCCCGTTTGGTAACGTTTACAGTTTTCTGTTTTTTGTTTACGAAAAATAAAAAATATGTTTTTGTTTATATTTATAAAAAAATAAAAACAAAAACATGTTTGGTAATATAAATATTCGAAAAGTGGTAGTTGGAGGTTACGTATGAATTCAATCAAAATTTGTTTACAAAACAAGTGAAAACACATTTTTTCTGTTTTTTAAAATTTTGAAAATTATTTACAATTTTTTGAAAATAAAAATAAATACCAAACATGTTTTTTGTTTACAGTTTATGAAAAATTTAAAAACAAAAATAGAAAACAAAAAACATAAACGTTACCAAACGGCACCCTTACAATTGAATGTGAGTGTATTTTCATGTGCATGCATATACATATGCTAGTATAGATTTCGGTATACATACCATCATTCGGCGCACACAATTTGCTTGTAAGTCTTAATAATATGATAAAGACTAACTGAAAATGTAAAACAATAGTTTTAGTAACTAAATACATAGAACACTGGTGCCGAGAACTAATAATACGGGAGCTTCTAATTGCACATACATAATCTCTTTCTATGCCCACCTCCTTCTTACACACACTCAACAAACTTTATTTTATTTTTCAAGTACCTTAATTTTCAAAGTATCCCCATCTTTGAGTTCAAGATTTTTCTATACAATCAATCAATTTTTTTGTGAGAATATATTTGGAGATGTTTTTTATTATTGAGATTGTAAAAATATACTATCATTATTATTGATATTTTTTTATTATTGTGATTTAATTTTTTAATTAGTTTATTATCACTATTAGAATTTGTATAATCCATATATTTAATATATTCTTTCATTATAAATTTAACTTTATAATATTGCAATAAATAGTTTCGCTTACATGATATCAAAAGCCAGGTCCTAAGCGGTCGACCTCTCTTCCCTCGTGCAAAAAAATCAGTCGCAGCATACTGCACCTTCGTCGCCACCCTAGATCGCCAAAAATCAGTCGCACCCTTCGCAGTCGATCTCCCCTCCCTCCTCAGAAACCAGTCGCAGTCGACCTCCCTAGCTCGCAGCAGCATCGACAATCTCTGTCGGACCCTTCTCCTTGGGCCGCCGACAACCACCGACGACTTCGTCGACTTCGACGACCTTCCTTGCGCAGTCGACCTCCCTTTGCTCCGCCGACAGCCACCGACGACTTCGTCGGACCCTTCTCCTTCTCCGACCAAAACCCTAGTTCGCAACAGTATCCCTCTTCGCAGTCGCCTGGTCCTTCTCCTTCTCCGACCGAAACCCTAGAACTGCACACCATTGGCCTCGGACGGCAACCCTTTGGTCTCGGAACCAACCTCCGACGACCTTTTCTAGCTTATCGGCGACCTCACCGATCTCTGGCAATCTCGCCGACCTCCGGTGACCTCTGCGGCAACCTCGCCGACCTCCGGCAACAACACCAGTATCAGTATTGACGCAGTTTGGCTTATGGTTCTTATTTTTGGGTACTATTTGGAATTAACTTTGGAATTATTTTTGAGTACTACTGGATCTTGCTTTCTGTGTTTTAGCTGACGAAAAAATGCAAGTTATAGTATCAGATTGCATGGAAATTATTCACAATGGGCATGAGTTTCTCTTTTAAAATTGTAGAATACACTTTTAAAATCATCATTTTGTTATTTTGACAAAAAAAATTACAAAAAAAAATGAATTTTTACAATTGTATTTGACGACATTTTATGTTTTAAAACCACTACATAATATTTTAGTTTTTAATAATATCAAAAATATCATTTTTAATATGTGCGACCAAGTAATCATTAAATCAAAATATACAAAAAAATTAACTTGGTATTGAACTCTATAAAACGGTTGTTAGGCTCTTGAAGTTGCATTTTATATTTATGATTGTAAAAAATAGTTTAATACGGTAATAGTATAATTAAATTTGTAATTTTTTAAACTTTGTGTCATAACTTTTTAAGAACTACAAATGTATCATTTATGTTCTGAATAAAAATATTAAGAAAAATAATATGATATATTGTGTTGAAGATAATTGTAGTGTTTAATATTATTATGTGGTCAACTATATTTTTTAACTAGGGTCAATTATATACCAATTAAAAATTACTATAATAATAAATTTAAAAAGAATTTTTTTTTTCAATTGAAGCCATTTCCCCTTACATGGGGTAAACCTCCATTTTATCATAGTAACGCGAAGAATTCACACACAGAGATAGGATCAAGGTAATGGCTCTGGCCATATCAAATGTCCCTCAGTGCTCGAACTCACAGTTTTATTGGAAGAATCGGTTTCTCAGAGGTTCTGGTTCAAGCTTCCCCTCTTCGGTTGTCAGGTAAATTTCTCGGGAATCCTTTTCTTTGAGTTCCATTTGGTAACCCGGAAAAAGTAATGTTGGAATTGTGGCAAGAAAACATTGTAATCTTTTTGTATGTTTGAAATCTACTTTCAGTTCCAAATTATATGAATGTTTTTCTTAACTGAGCTGAGATTTTGTAGTTATAAAATTTAATGCACCCAAAACAACACAGAACATAAAATTCAAACTTGTATTGCCTGTTATTCCCCTTTTCTTTGCTGAGTTTACTCTGCACCCGAAAGGGAACATTGGGTTTGACTTTTTTCTCCTAGTGTCAAGGTTTTTTCTTTCATTCTGTTTTAAGTAAAAGAATTTTTTTTTGAGGATTTTGTGTTCAGATCAGACTGGGCGAAGTACTTTCCACAGGCTAGGTTGAGTGGATTCTCGTGGGGGGAAATTACACGAACACTCCTTGTACTACGAGCGTGTATCATTTTACCCTCCTAAACTAAAGAAGCATACAAGTAGATCCCTTAACTATTCATGGTATCACTCCAATCCCATTTGTCTTCTAACTTAATGGAATATTACACGGAAACCTTTTAAACTATGAGATTGTATCACTTTACCCCCTGAACCAAGGGGTTGGAGTGATACCATCAAATAGTTAAGGGGGTTTATTTGTACACTTATTTAACGAAATACAAACGGAAGGAGTTGGAGTGATATCATCAAATAGTTAATGGGGTCTATTTGTACGCTTATTTGACGAAATGCTAATGGAAGGGGTTGGAGTAGTACTATCAAATAGTGTAGGGGTTTATTTGTACACTTTTTTAATTTAGGGGGATAAAGTGATACACACTCGTAGTATAAGGGGTGTTTGTGTAATTTTTCCTTCTCGTGGCTGTTCTGTATTTACATTTTATCAGCAACTGAATGTAGAACTCATTTACTTACATTAATTGATTTTAACTTAGTAATTCATATTATATAGTTATCGCATTTCTATGAAGTAGCAAATATCTAACAATTGAATGTGAGTGTATTTTCATGTGCATGTGTATTCATATGCTAGTATAGATTTCGGCACATATACTACCATTCAGCGCACACAATTTGCATGTAAGTCTTAACAATATGATAAAGATTAACTGAAAATGTGAAGCAACAGTGTTAGAAGGTAAATACATGGAACATTGGTGCCAAGTACTAATAATACGGGAGCTTCTAAATGCACACGCATAATCTCTTTCTACGCCCACCTCCTTCTTACACACACTCAACAAACTTCATTTTATTTTTTCACATACCTTAATTTCCAAAGTATCCCCATCTTTAACCGCAAGACTTCTCTATACAACCACTCGATCTTTCTGTGAGAATATATTTGGAGATGTTTTTCTATTATTGAGATTGTAATAATATACTATCATTATTATTAATATTTTTCCATTATTGTCATTTAGTTTTCTAGTTAGTCTATTACCACTATTAGGATTTGTACTATATGTTTGATGTATTCTTTCATTGTAAATTAAGCCTTTGTAATATTGTAATAATACTTTCAAGCTTCATCTTTTCTTACATGGTATTAAAGCCAGGTTACAAACCCTAGCCCTAAGCCGTCGACCTCACTTCCCTCCTACAAAAAACTAGTTGCACATCCTGCACCTTTGCCGCCTTCCCTCTTGGCAACACGAAACCCTAGATCGCCAAAAATCAGTCACACAATGGGCATGAGTTTCTTTTTTAACTAGAGAATTTAGATCCAAATTTTGGCATGTGATTTGGATTTTCTCGCTATTCAGTGGTGCTTTAATCTCTTTAGTACATTATCTGTTTGAGCAGTTTCAGACCACAGACCGTGCCAAGTACCTTTTGGACTCCAATCTCATGCATCAGCCATACCTACGTTCCCTTCAGATTTGCATAGTTTTTATCTCACTGGTATTTTTTTCACTATTTGGATATTTGATTCCGGTTCTTCTGATCATATGACACGTTATTTGTCCAGTCTTAGTCATTGTACTTCCTTCACTTCCCCAATTTTTATTTCTACTGCTAATAGTGCTTCTATGCAGGTTGTTTCTATTGGTTCTGTTATTCCTTCTTCATCCACTTCATTATCTATACCTAATGTCTTTTATGTTCCCCAGTTGACTATTAGTTTATTATCTATTAGTCAGCTTTCTGACTCTGGTTTTGACGTTGTGTTTTCTTTCTCTGGTTGTGTTGTTCAGGATCAGACATCTCAGAAACAAGTTGGGACAGGGCGTAGGATTGGTGATTTATATGTGTTGGAAAGTTTGCATCTGCCTTTAGGTTCTTCCTCTACGGCTTTATCTTCTTTTTCTTTAGATCAACACTCTTCTTCTTTTTATCTTTGGCATTCTCGGTTAGGTCATTTGTCTAGTGATCGCCTAAAATAGTTAGCTCAGTCTGGCTGCTTGAGTAAAGTGTTTGCCAGTGACATTTTTGAATGCAGTGGTTGTAAACTTGCAAAAATGTCAGCTCTACCTTTTCCTAATAGTACTTTGCTTTCCATATCTCTTTTCTCCCTTGTTTATATTGATGTGTGGAGTCTTTCTCCCATTGCAACAAAAGGCGGGTCCGTGTATTATGTCCCCTTCACTGATGATTATAGTCGGTTTTATTGGGTGTATTTGATGTCTCACAAATCAGATTTCTTTCGTATTTATCATACATTTTATTTCATGATTCACACCCAATTTTCTACAACTATCAAGACCCTTTGTTCTGATTTGGGTGGTGAATATGTTCTTACCGAATTCACTGACTTCTTGGCTGCATCTTGCAGTATTCATCAATCTTCTTGTTCCGACACTTCCGTCTAAAATGGTAAAGCTAAAAGAAAACATTGGCATATTCTTGACACAGCTTGTTCCCTTCTTCTGTCATCATCTGTCGCTGCCACTTTCTAGGGAGAAGCAGTTGTTACTACAGTGTATCTTCTTAATCGCATGCCTACACCTCTTCTTTCTGGCATTTCTCCTTATGAAAAATTAATGGGTTATCCTCCTAATTACTCTTTGTTACGTGTTTTTGGTTGTGTTTGTTTTGTCCTTCTTCCCAAAAGAGAGCGGAATAAACTTTGTGCTCGTTTCACTTTTTGTGTCTTCTTGGGTTATGGTATTCAACAAAAAGGCTATCGGTGTTATGATCCTGCATCTAAACGCCTTTATGTCTCTCGTCATATTGTGTTTCTTGAGCATCTCTCGTATTTTACTCTATCATCCAAATATGCCCCTCTTCCCAAAGATGATCTACTTCTTATTGATCATTTTCCGAATGATGTGCCTTCTGATAAGTTTACTCGTACTCTTGGCATTTCTGACCTCCCTTCTTAGTCTCGTCCTTTCGCTATTTCGTCTCTCCCATTAGTTTATTCTCGTCGGCTGCTTCCCTCTTCTCAACACATATCCACTAGTTTTGACACAGTTTCACCTGTGTTTGTGGATCCTGATCCCCCTAAACAATCCTATCTTTTGCGTGCTCGTGCTCTGCTGGTAAAACTTGGTTTTTCTAATACTTGCTCTTCACCTTCTTATCGTGCCTTTTTATCTGCTATTGGTACTTACTTTGAGCCTCAGTCCTATAAGGAAGCCTGTACTGATCCAAACTGGATCGATGCCATGCACGAAGAATTAACTACTCTTCAGAAGACTCGTACTTGGGATTTGGTTCCACAGCCTACCGATAAAAACCTTATTGGATGTAAGTGGGTTTACAAAGTTAAAATTCATTCTGATGGTTTTCTGGAGCGCTATAAGGCCAGGTTAGTTGCTAAGGGATTTTCTTAGGCATATGGCATTGATTATGAGGAAACTTTTGCACCTATGGCTAAGATTACTGCAGTTCGTACTTTGATCTCTGTTGCTGCCATTCGTCAATGGCCTCTTTTCTAGTTGGATGTTAAGAATGTATTTCTCAATGGGCATCTCAATGAGGAAGTTTATATGCGCTTTCCTCTAGGTCTCCCTCAACCTTGTAGTATTGTTTGTCGTCTTCAGCGTGCCCTTTATGGTTTGAAACAGTCCTTCTATGCTTGGTATGAGCGTTTTCAGTCTACGGTTACTCAGATTGGTTTCACGCCTAGTTCTCATGATTCTGCATTGTTTCTCCGCCACACTTCTATTCGGTTGGTTATTTTGTTATGATATGTAGATGATATGATTATCACTGGTTCTGATTTTATTGCTATCTCTCAAGTGAAACAGTATTTGTTCCGTGCATTTAAAATGAAGATTTAGGTCATTTGTGATATTTTCTTGGTATAGAGGTTGCTTCTTCCTCCACGGGTTATTACCTATCTCAATCCAAAAATGCAACTGAGGTGATCCATTATGCTCGTCTCACTGATGATAAAGTCATGGATACTCCAATTGAGTTGCATGCTAAGTTTTCTCCTTTCGATGGCGTTCCTCTTGAGGATCCCACTGTCTATCAAGAGCTGATTGGGTGTTTGGTCTACCTTACTGTGACTCGTCCTGACATTGTGTATGCCGTACATGTGGTAAGGCAATTTGTTTCTGCTCCGTGCTTAACTCATTGGGCAGCTCTGCTTCGCATTCTGCATTATGTTCGTGGCACTATCTTTCAGAGCCTATTCTTTTATTCGTCTTCACCATTGACTCTTCGAGCTTATGTTGATGCAGATTGGGCTCGTGATGTCTCTGAACGCAAATCTACTACTGGATTTTGTGTATTTCTTAGTGACTCTTTCATTTCTTAGAAAAGTAAAAAATAGTCTGTCATTGCTCGTTCTACTACTGAAGTTGAATACCGTGCCATGACTCGTGCTACTGCCGAGATTGTTTGGCTCCGTTGGCTCCTCTCTGATTTGGGTGTCTCTCTCTCTTTTCCTATTTCTCTCTACTGTGATAATAAGAGTGCGATCCAGATAGCTCATAACTCCGTTTTTCATGAACGTAGGAAGCATATAGTGATTGATTGTTACTTTGTTCGTCAGCATGTTCAGCTTGGTACTATTGATCTCCTCTTCGTCTTCTCATCATTACAACTTGTCAATTTCTTCACCAAAACTCACATTTCGGCTCGTTTTCGGTTCCTGCTTGACAAACTCTCTCTGCTCACCGGGCTCGCATTAGGAGTTTGAAAGGGGGGGGGGGGGGGGGGGAATATATTTGGATATATTTTTCTATTATTGAGATTGTCAGAATATACTATCATTATTGTTGATATTTTTCCATTATTGTGATTTAGTTTCCTAGTTAGTCTATTACCATTATTAGGATTTTTATAGCCAATATATTTGATGTATTCTTTCATTGTAAATTAAGCCTTTATAATATTGCAATAATACTTTCAGCTTTTCTTACACTTTCCACCCCGCAGCCCACCACCTGTACACCCACCTCCTTTTTACACACTCAACAAACAATTGTTTTTAATTTTTTCTTCACACACCTTAATTTTTAAACTACCCATCTTCAACCTCAAGACTTCTCTATACAACCATTTTGTCTTACCATCCCGCAGCCCACCACTGGTACACGCACCACCACCTCGCCGCCCCACTCTTTCCTCTCCTGCCATTGCCTAGTCCTCATCCTCCACCGCCTCTACCTAGGCCCTTTTAAAGGGAAATTCATTGGAGTGGTGGGTGAGGGCGTGGCAGGGTAGGATGTGGATGGGTGGGTAAAAGGTGGCAGTGGCGGGGTTGGCACTATGGTTACAAAGGGAAAGGGGCTAGGATGCAGGGCGGGGGGTGGCAGGGTAGATATGGGAGGGTGGAGGAGGGTTGATAGTGGCGGGGTTGGGTGTGGTTTCAGGTCGGGGTGGGGGTGGGGTTGCAAGTGTTCGTGGACAGGGTTATGGCAAGAGGAAGGTGGTGGAGAGAAAGTTGTTTGTCCTCGCCCCTCGGTCGTAATAAAAAGTAATCATTAAATGGTGTGTGCACAAATAACTAATGTGTTCATATTTAGAAGATCCCCTAAAAAAGTGGAGTAATGGTATTTTTTCTTCATTTTTATCCTCATGGTTAAGGAATTTAGCATTAAAAGAATTGAGAAAAGTAAATTTGTTCAATGATAATTTTGTAATATAAAAATTAGTGTTTGTTTCAATTTTTGTTCACACCAAATGAAGTGTTCCCTTGTAATAATTGTTATAGATATCATACATCCACACAGACGTGTGTGACAATTATATAGAGATGACAATTGCTCCTACCCTGCCTCGCCCCGCCCCGTTATATACGAGTTTGTTTGGCACCCAATAACAAATGGAACAAGTATTTACTTCCCCTGCCTGGTTTTCTTCTGCTGTGCACTCGAATACATAAAATAAATATTTTAAAATATTAACTACATGCATAAAATTTATTTTTAAAAAATAAATTAGTTAAAATATAAAAACATTTTATTTATTTCACTAGCATGAATTAAATCTTTAAACCCCTGCAACTTAAGATCCAAACTAGATAAGAGAGATGCGACCATAAAATCCTTTCAATGACGTTTTTGTTGTTGCAAATCCGAGGTATGATACCTGGCATTTGCAGATGTATGATACCTCTCCCCATATGTCATACCATCTACTTGTAGTCTCATGATATAGGCCACAAGTTCTGGGATCCTATTTGTAGGGCCAAGAAGGAGGCGGCACCCGTTTTCAGTGATCTTAAGGATCTTGATGCTCCCCTTTGGCAACACCGATAAAGGAGGCAGCTCTAACCCCTAATGACTTCATCTCAACATATCACAAGTTTTTCTATTTCCATACCTCTAGCTTGCTATCCAATGCCACCCTCTCTCTAAGGTTGGCCTGAGCTTTCACCTTCTCTACCTGTGGCGATCTCGGGCCATTGTGGTGCCCTCTATCCTCTCAAACTCTACTACTCCAAGCCATCCCGGATACCTACTGTTGAATAGCTTGATATATATTGTTGGGCATATTTCCGAATAGCCTAAGTTTTTGAAAAAATTAGTAACTTAACATGGTATTAGAGCTCTAATTCAATGAGGTATTGGGTTCAAGTCTCGTGATGTATTTCCCTGTTATTTTTGTTATTGTGCACTATGTGTTGGTGCACCTATTCAGTTTGTTTACCTCTCCACGTGCGAGATAGGGTTGCACGTGAGGGGGGGTGTTGGATAGCTTGATATACATTGTTGGGCTCATTTCCTAACAGATTAAGTTTTTAGAAAAATCAGTAACTTAGCACCTACACCTACAATATATATATATATATATATATATATTTTATTATTATATTATTATATATTATTGGCTTAATAATATGACTACTGGAGCAACCAAAATTTGGCTTAATAATATTCTTATAGCCAGTTGAAGATTCTTAGTAAATTATCCTCAAACTTCATGTAAGGAAGAAAAATCTAACTTTGGGAATTAAATAGAGGCTTAGGCTCCATTTGGTTTCCTGAGAGTAAGGAAAGGGAAAGAAAAGACCTAAAAGAATGGTTTGCTTAAGGCTTAAGTTTTTATTTTTTTTATTTTTTTTTGTTCCTGTATTATTTCCTTTTGTTCCTTTCTTTCTGATGACCAACCAGAGAGTTGAAGACTTGTTTTAATGGTTTGTAAAATAGAATATTTTGAATAACGGTTTTCATCGAATTGAATAGAGCCAATGAAGTTGTCTTTTCAAAGTTTTAAGATATTTGAATTTTATAGGATTTTCAATCTTAAACAAGTAATAATTAGAGTGGCAGTTTTTGGCTAGGTTTTCTGTACTGCATTATTTTGGATTGATATTTCTTTAGTTTTTCTTTTGCTCAATCCTCAGTTATTTATATTAGCAGGATGTTGAATATGTTAGGTTTTGTAGAACATCTCCACTGGATAAAAGGCTGGTTTGTGCTGCTTCATCGGCAGCAGGAAGTTCTAGTTCCAACAGTGACTTAAATCCATATCAGGTGGTTTCAGCTAGCATCCTGTTCACACCTTACAAGTTAAAGTTACTAGTGACTTAATCATGAGTTTTTTCAACTAGCTGTTCACTGTTCACTGTTCACTCCCTAGAAGTTGAAGTCACAAGTGACTTAACCATGAGCTGAACCACCATCCACTATTCCTTGTTGATTGGTCATAGGTGCTCTTCACAGGCCCCTTCTTTTTCTATTCCCCCCCTTTTCTAATACTTTTATTTTCTTATTTTTTATCAGGTGCTTGGTGTGAATCCCATTGAGGGATTTGAAGCGATCAAAGCAGCATATACAAGAAAACGCAAGGACGCGGAGAGGAGAGGCGATGAAGCAACTGCTGCCGAAGTAGGTTACTTTTTTTCCCTTGATTTATTTTCCCTTTTGTAAAAATGCGTTTATGTAATTTGTAACTACTTTGGGGATCTGTGCTTTTGAATTTATTATTTCCAGTTAGAAAAGGCGTATGACAAAGTCATGATGGCACAATTGGCAAACCGAAAGAAGGGTGTGACATTTGGCTCATTTAAGGTATATTTCATGGATCTTTCTTTGTGCTTGCTTCCAGTTTCTCACTCTTAAGGGATAAACCACAAGTTATATCTTTGTTAAGCCGCAAGTGTCAAGGCTGCAATCTTGCTGGTGCATATTATGGACTGTTGTGGGATATCATACAATGTTATTCTGTTGATTTTGGTGTCTTCATTATGAGATAATTACCTACCATTTCTCCAATGTTGTTTGGTACTATGTGCTTATATGGTTTCTTTGATTAAATTTTTTGCATGCCAAATACTTATCTCCCTCTGTCTCTCTCCCTACTCAACCCAACCCCCATCCCCGACTCCCCTTCTTTGTTGTTATCGTTGTGTGGTGTCTCATCTCTGGGCAATGGTGGAACAATAGATAAGCTTTTATCCGTTGTTTCGTGTGTGGCATATAAACTCCTCGATAAGACTGGCTTTTATCATATTTTATTTTGGAATCACTAGTATCATCTGATTGACATTTCGTCTAATTATATTTTCCAATTCTCTATGCAAATGAGGCCCTCAACATTTGTAATGTGCACAATATGAAGTGGTAAATATTGACTATCCACAATACAGTAAATACTCGAAAGATAAAATGGCAAGAGAAGACGCCTTAGTGTCAATAAATGAAAACTCTTTCCTGAATACTCCTAAATTATTTATAAATATTGACTATCCACACTACAGTAAATACTCGAAAGATAAAATGGCAAGAGAAGACGTCTTAGTATCAATAAATGAAAACTCTTTCCTGAATACTCCTAAATTGTAAATGATAAAGCAAATTCTTTGACACAGTCATCAAGATATATGCCTTCAACTACCTCCAAGTCATTGAAGTAGAATGTAAAATGTGACTACCAAACTCAACGTAACAAGGCTTAATCCCAATTATTTGGGGACAACTATATGAATCCATTTTCTCCAGGTCATGTCCTCGTTTAGGAGGTAATTATGTCGTTTCTAATCTCCTTAACCCATGTTGTTTTTGGTCTTTCTTTATGGGCAGGTCCCCTGTGGTCGGTTGCTGGGTGTCACCATATATATACCTAGATACTCCTTGAGCGGTAATCGCCAAACTACAAGCTCGGGATCAAATAATTGCTACCATTCAACTTAACTGGACCAATCTAAAGAGATGGGCTGTCAACTAGAGTCCCTGAACGACTCAACCCATGCTCCTCACTTCCCGTAGAAAGTGCACTTTCCTCCGACATGTCCACAACTATGAATGACAATCAATAACATCAAGAAAAAGTAACCAATCCTCACAAACCCAGCCGACAGTGAACAACCCTCACAAAACCAGCCCAAAGTAACCAACCCTTGCAAAACTCAAACACCCATGCTTCAAACCTTCAAAGAAGCATACAGCATGCTACACATCGGATCGGAGCCCTTAGCCTTTGTTGGGACCAAAAAACAACAGCAAAACAGTGCATAGTGATTTTTGGAAAAAGTCTATTTTCTGGAAAGTCAAAAAATAAGGAAAGTTTATCAAACGATTTTATATAATCATTAGAACAATTTTCGAGCATAAGGGAGCCTAGTTGATTATATTGTAACCTTTTGGGATTTTTTTGGATTTTATTTTTGAAAGGGCAACAAAATCGAATGGAGAATACTGGCAAAATGATATTACATGGTGAATGAATAGGAAGGATTGAAACTCTGATATTATGTTAGAATTGATGATACAAAAATGTCTTAGAAGAAAAGAGAAGAAGAGAGTTGCGACGAAGAGAGAGAATCAGAATTAGGATTCTCTCTCTCATCACTAGTATTTTATTAAATGAGTGCAAACTACGAGAACACCTTCAAGAGAAAATGAAAAAACAAATAGCTTCAAAGGTAGGCTCATTATGGGGAACACTATTAGAGGCAGAACGTGACATTTAACTCAGTAGGAATGACAACTAAATAATTCATTGCGATCGTTAGGTTGTGACAAAAGATAGCCTTGAGGTGAAAAAGCCATCCTAATACATAGAAAATAATGCGAATGACTGAGATCGCCCATATCAAATGATTACCTCTCATTTTATATTCAATTAGTGGCATTACTCAATCATCTCAACATTCTCAATTCAATATGTTTACATTTTTTTCTTAACTACCAACATTTAGTACGCATCATAACAGGTCATGTAGTAGTCCTATAGAATCTTCCCTTCAACTTAATAGGAATCCTAGGATCACACAACAATTTTGATGTCCTTTTCCATTTCATCTATCGCGTTCTAATTTCTAAGTGCCTGCCACCTTTTCAATCTCTTTATCTTCATGAATAGTTGACCCAAGATATCGAAAATGGATAATCTTTGGCATGTCTTCCCCATCCAGTTTTACACTATCTTCATCCACATTTCTAGTTTTTCTGAATTTACACTCTATATGCTTATTTTGTCTTAGTTCTACTTATCCTAAACCCTTTAGATTCCAAAGTAGCTCTTCACAATTCAGTTCAAAGTTTACTCCTCTTGTTTGCCAACTAAAACCACGATGTGTCCGATCAAAATACACCAGGATATATACTGTGGCATATACTTAATATGTCCATCCATAACTAATGCAAAAATATAAAAAGTTAATGTCGATCATGGTTTTAACATATTGTTATTAGAAATTTCCCCCCACTATTCTCAAGCTAGTCACAGAACCATTATATGCAACATTAACTACATTAATATACCTCACTAATACTCCTTTCTTTTTAAGAACTCTCCATGTTATTTCCGCCTTATCATTTGCTATTTCTAAGTCAATGAAAATCATATGGATGCCTTATTTATTTACCTTATATTTTCTTGGGAACCTTATCATAGGCCTTTTTATAAGTCAATAAAAATCCTTGGACGCCTTATTTCTTTTCCTTATATTTTTTCATTAGATGCTTAAGTAGAAAAACAGCTTCCGTAGAGGCCTATCATATATGCAACCAAATTGATTTTTTGACACTGTTGTCTCATATCTTGATCTTTGCTCAATTGTGCTCTTCCAAGTTTCCTTGTTACTTATAAGTTTGATACCATAGAAATTAATGCAACTTTGAATATCACCTCTGTTCTTATATGTTGAAATTAATGTATATTTTTCCATTCTTTTGGGCTTTTCTTATAATTCAAGATCTTATTAAACAAATTAGTCAACAAAAATGCTCCCTTCATCCCTGAACACTTCCACACTTCAGTAGGAACCCCCATCTCGTCTTACGACTTTCCCTACTTTCATATTATTCGTAACCTTTTTTTCTTATGCTACTGTGGTTTTGTGAAAAGAATTTCGGATTAATAGTACGTGTAGAGTTATCATATTATCCTAAACTCAAAAGTTCTTGAGTGATTTTCATTAACTTGCTTTTCAAAAGAACTCCCCCAACTCATTTTCCTTAACACGCTATCTCATACTTTCCCTTAATACATGTGAGGTAGTTTAGCCTAACTTATTCTGACAGATTTGTATGTATAAAAATATATACATGTATCTTTTTCTACGGTCTCATAATTTAAGCTTCAATTTACATCAGATGCACGTCAGGATTTATTTTTTTTTAAAGAAAACTAATACTTGAGTTGGCAACTATGATGTGTTTTAATAATGTAGTTATATTTCTTTTCCCTTGCTGTTGGAGAGTTAGTTAGAGGTGAGCAGCCAATTGTGGAGGTTTCTTGATAACAAATCATATGGAGCTCATGCATAGGAGATTTGGCTATTAGTATAGAATGGTTATCGAGCTTCTATTGGATCTTTGGATTATCGCATTACATGCACAAAATCTTGGATCTTTATCGAGCAACTGGTTTGAGCTTAAGCGATCGATATGGTATAGATGTAGACTGCTCATGGTCCCGCAAAAAGAGGGGCTATTGTGGTCCCAATTTTTTTCCCAGTAAATTATGCTCCCACAGTTCAAATGGCACCTTTAGCTTCCTTGAGCCGCCATCTTGAATTCTGGGGCTTGGTCATGTGGGAGGTTTTGTAGCCTCCCACATGATTTATATATCTTTGTATTTCCCTAAGAAGGTTGTTTCATCATCCCCATGAAAATGGTCCCCCCCCCCCCACACACACACATACTCACACACACACACACACAAAAAAAAGAAAGGTCCGATCGCTGTTTACGTCCTCTAATAAGCTTGGTTGCAGTCAGCTTTGAACTTTTCATCTCATGTATCATTTTCGATTTATAACCCAGCAATGAAGCTTTAAGAGCTTTGTTCAGTGAAATTGTGTTTTTATCATTTTATCATTCACCTCTCTTGCGATATATTCCATTTGAATTCTGATGGCTAATGTTTGATCAGTTTTTTTTGGCCTAATCTTGATTATCATTCTTAAATGCTTATTCATTCAGGTTTCAAAGGGTATTAAGTATGCTGATAATCAGCCAATAGTACCATGGGGGCCAAGGTTTGTCTCTGTACTTCGTGATAGCATTGGAAAATAGTGCCTTTGTGAACCCTTTTATCAGTTTGATTCTCATACCAATGTATCACTGTTGGCTGCATCCAAGTAATGAAGCTACTTTGGCAGCACAACCTTATCTGGGACAGATGAGTGATTGCCTCTTTTCTTGACACTCACGAACATGTCTGCAAGTTTCCAACAAATCTGTGGAGATATCATTTTCTTTAATTTTTTTTTGGGGAAAAAAGTAAGTGGATGACATTTGTTTGACAATCTTGGCACATGTATAACATGCTGTTGATACCGGGTGAATTTCTTTGAAAGAACAAGGTGCAAAAATAATGAAGTTTTTTTTTAGTTCTGGTTAATTAAGGGTATTTTATCTAATAAACAAAATATATAAAACGGCACTCAATACATGCCCCAAAGAGCTGAACAAGATGATGGTAGAGCACACCATCAAAGAGCAAGAGATACCTGAACCTAAAGAACTCACAAAACCTGAGAGTATAAGCAAAACAACAATGCAACACAAACCGAAAAGGAATCCAGACTACAGCACCTACTATTTCTTAGAAGGCTTATGACAAGATTTCTTGGGTTTGATGGACAAGCCTAAGGTTTTTAATTTTCTCAAGGTGCTTGTTCTTGTTTGCATTTCTTGAAAATGAACTCATACAAGGACCAATGAAATTTTCATATGAAAGGATCTTTGGGTGCCTTTGAGACATGTGGATCGGCAGAGAGCAAGCTCAACATCATCCTCAAATAACGTAGAGTTAGGCTTCCTCCTTTTGCTATTTTCTCCCCCTTCCCCCTAGTTAGGTGGGGGGTTTAGGTCACCTCTCTCATGTTGTTTGGGGGTGAGGGGGGTGGGTTGGGGAGGGGGGTTATTCGTGTTGCTCCATAAGTGTATCTCCCAAAGTGGAAGAAGGATTAACTTCCTCTGCGCTCTAGCAACAATCATGACCACACAAGAGGTTATGCAAGAATCATTCAATTTTCACGCAAAACTCTCCACAGGAGTAGATGATACAAGATGTGAGGATGTGGGGCAAGATGGAGAAGACAGAGACTCATCCGATAGAGTATTTCCCTTAATTTTTTTTTTCCTTCTCTATCTCTTTCAAATCATTAGGCTCCTTTTTATCTTCATTCACTTTGGCATTCCATTCTTGATTGGCTGAAACTTACGACTTCGGTAGGACTTTGTTGTTTGGCCGAACATCTTACACACCACAAACTTAGGGTTTTCAAGGAACCTACAGTTATAATCTCATAATGATCACAGTAACCCAAATTAATCACAAACTCTAGCAAAAGTCAACGGGTTACGAGAATGAATGAACTAGAAAAAACACTTACTAGAATTTGATCCATACCGACATACTAGAAAAAACACTTCTCTTATGTTGTATCCCAGAATGCCACTTCTTATTTCTTAGTAACAACTATCTTGCCGTTTGCCACCAAATAAATAGGGACCATTCTCAATAATAAAATCCAAACCTTCTTCATTACTAATTTTGAAAACAAAATACCCATTATCTCAAGTCATGACATCCTCAAGGTTGTCATTCCATAACTTTTGAATTCAAGACTTCACATGGTAGAAAGATAATCTGTCACTAAAAGACCAAACAATAGCATGTTTCTATTTGAGAGACTCACTTGACTCACTTGTAGAAATTCCATGAGGAATTATCACTTGATTGTTGTCATACCCAATAGAAAACTTCTTAAGGTGCTTGGCTAATTTACCCATTTTCCCTCCTTGTTGAAAAGCCCCTTTACGGCACATTAAGAGAGCTAGCGTTCGACTTTATTTGTTTCCAGCCCACTAACATGATTGAACTCACCCAAATCATGATAACCCGTTGTTCCCATCCCTATAGAGCTTCATCTGCCATTGCTGGAACATAGAGAGCTCTCAACATTCCTTAGCATTGGGTACACGATCTAGACTCACCTCCAACCTCCGAAGGTTCACCTTGCTCTCTTTTTTTGGGTTGGTTCACCACCTTGTGAATGTACATTACCATTTCTGAAAATTCTACTTAAGGGTGACCATGGTTGAATATCTGATCCCGAACTAAATCCTATGAAATTCTTTTAGTGTATATTTTTGTTGAAGGCATTCACTTAATCCTAGATTCTTTTTCCTATTGAATGAACTCTATCGATTCTATTTGCGACAATTGAAACAGAAAAAGCATTCAAAAACCCTACACCATTACCATGTCCAGTGTGAGCTGGACCGAAATAACACTCTCTCTCTCTCTCTCTCTCTCTCTCTCTTCATGGGGACTCTCTCTCTAAGAATAATAATGAACTGTTCGTGAAACT
>JAULJZ010201022.1:0-19691 GCA_032270985.1 Heliamphora pulchella
ATAAAGATTCTCATAAAATAAAAAATTAATTTTATTAAAAATAAAATTAAATACTAAAAATATGATTTTCAGTATACTAACCCTAACAGTCTGTGTGGAGGTTGATTCTTCAAAGACATGTATACTTGGTATTAGTTTTGTGATGATGGTTTCGGGGTTTCAGTTGCTTGGGCAATTTCTTTATTGTTATGCAGTGTTGTTGGGTTTACATCAGAGATTGTTGATGAGCTGGTGTTTAGCTTGAGTTTCAGAGTTGAATTTCGAGAATAAAATTCCTTTAAGAGGGGGAGAGTTGTGAGACCCTAACCCGTTTCATTTTTGGAAATGATTTAAATGTTAATGGGGAGTTATAATTAACTCTTGACCTTGGTAAAGTTTTCTGGAGAATTTTTCCATGTGTTGGCTGGACAGTGGCATGTCAGTCGACTGAGAGGGTGAATCCAGTCGACTGAATTCTCTCGGGTGTGGTTCAGTTGACTGAGGGTTGGTGGTCAGTCGACTGACCCGTGGCGGTGGAGACTTTTATGATTCTAGTAGCAAATCAGTCGACTGACCAGGAGGGTTCAGTCGACTGACCTAAGATATTTTTGGGCATGGCTTATAAATATCAGTGTTTAGAGATATTTTGAGATATTTATTTTCAGATCTGGTTTTCTCTTTACCTTCTCTCTAAATTTTGATTGGCCTGGGGCTCAATTTTTAGCGATCTAACAGCGAATTCTTAATGTTGGTGCCGGGGGCTTCGCGTTCATCTAGACAGAATCACGTTTCGTCGAGGTTCAGTTTTTGAGGCGTCGAGCTTTTGGCTCAACGAGGTAGGATCCTAGACTCTTTTGTTGTTAAAGGGTGCCACGTGCAATTATAAACTTTTTCGCGAGTGGAAAAAAATGCTTTAAATGATGTTTTCATGTTTAAACCTTGTTTTTTGGTAAAAAGTATGTTTTGCTTTTATTAGTTTATTACATGATTCGAATGTGGGATGTCCGTGGTTTTCAAAATTGTGTTTTTGAAAATGGAGGTTTTGTGAAACTCTTGAAAAACGTGTTTTTTTTTAGAAGTTTGGAGGTAACTCTCGGGGTTGAGTCTCAGCTTTGAAAATGTTTTGATGAAAATTATTTTAAATGTTATTGATCTCCATGGTTGATGGATTTGGATCTTTTTATAGATGTTGATGTATAACTGTATAACTATTTTACGAGTTTTTGTAGTCGAGTTACATACTGATTTTTAAATGATTTCTATAGATGTACCATGACAGTATGTGCGGATGTGGGCCTGTAGTGCTTCTCGGTGAAAGTCCAGAAACATGTGCAGAGTAGGTCCCTATGTACCTTCGGGTTAATCCCCGTAAATGAGATGATGGGTGCTTTGTACCCTAGGGTTTTAGGCCCATAAACAAAGTGATTTACATTGTTGTAACTCCGTATAGAACTTGTCATTACCTAGCAGGCTTTAAGTGGTTTAGGATTAGGGTAATGGGCAAGAGTCTATAGTTGTTGCCTTTGTCTTGAGTAGATAGAGTCGGTATATAGGATTTATTTTATTTTTATTTTCTCCAGCTGTGTGATCCGAGTGGAAAAATAAAAAAATAATATTTTGTTCTCGGCTATGCGATCTGAGTGAAAATAACATTTTGGTTACTGCTTTTCTTTAACTGTGAAAACATTATCTGTATTGTTGATATGCATGGTTTTGGTTTTAAGGATGGAAACGTGGGATTTTATGAAGTAAAACCGTTTTGAGGCTCGTGCTTGCCTGATGAAAAACATGTGATTTTTGAGAAGTAAAATATTTTTGGCTCCTGTGGTTGAGTCTTTATGCTATGTGATTGCATATCATGCTTTACAGCTTTATAGTCCGTTTCTATTAGGCTTCAGCACACGTTGTGGGATTTGTTAAAATTTTTTCAGGTGAACGTGATCTTGTAGGTTAACCTTGAGGTGCCCGGAGGTGACTGATGACAGGACATATTTTTTGTCTTTATTAGGTAGCTTATACCCTCTATATCTGGTTCATGTTTGGATATAACCTGTTCACAGCATATGTAATTCCTATAGATGTATGCATGATTTATGCTTTCGAGAGAACTATGGGTTGGTTGTTATTTTATGTAGTTTCTTACTACGTTTTTCGTTGCTTGGTTCAACGATTTACAACTAGGGTTTTCAAATAGTTTATGTTTCATTCAAACTCTTGTACTTCGAGGAAGATTTTAGAACGGCCTAAGTTTCTTTTAAAAAGAAAAGATTTTCTTATTTAAAACTTGTATTTTTTTTTTAAAGGTTTGGTTTGCGTGGCCGTAACCGTAGTCTCTTGGACACTACTCTTTTAAATGAAATAAACCCTCGGTTGTTTGTTTTTTTTTTACAAAGGTTTTAGCTTCGTTTGGGTTTTCTGATTTTCATCCCTTTTGTTTGGGCAGTTTTGGTTGCTGTTCGTGGGCTTTTTGCATGACCCGGAGTTTCGGGCATGACACTTGTTGAAAAATATTTTCAAATATTTTCTAGAAAATATTGAAATGGTTGTAATCATCAAAAAATGGGAGATTGTTAGCACAAGGGTTTTTTTATTTTGATTTTGATGATTTTCATAATTTATTTTTTTAAGAATAAATGGATTTAAAAGAATAATATTTTATGTTTTCAAAATGAAGGTATTAATACATTTTGAACATTTGAGTTGGCACATTTAGCCAAAAGAAATGACTCATTTTACAAAAGGATTAAAACACTAACATATTCTTGAAAGAGAATATTTTGTGTGTAAACCTAATTGAAATTTAAATCAAACACTTTTAAGGCAAAGTATACTTGAAGCATATTGAGTGTGTCAACACCTTTGAACAAATTGTTTGACACCTTAACAGTTTTATGAAGTTTCTTTCCGGTATCAAAAGTTAGTGTCGACATAAATAAGTTTTGTGTCAACACAAAAAAACCGAAACTCTTAGGACTCAAAATGAGTCGACACAAATTGACTTTGTGCCGACCTCAACGGTTGAATTTTTGGCATTTATTGCTTTACCTACCTCCAACGGTCATGAATACACAGGAGCTTATATAAGAAGTAACTTTTCAGCATTTAATCTTTCTAGAGACCTGCAATCACTGTTCTATTACTTGAATCAACTTCATTACTCTCAAGCTCACATTTATTGCTGAAGTTCCAGCTCTTGGTCCGCATCTCACTTTACCTTCTCATTTATTGTAATTCAGTTTCTGTAAACAGAGTGAGTGTTTCTTATTAATTCTCTCATTTATTGTATTCAAAGGTGAGTCACCCTTTATCCTTTGAGTGAGTGAGTAAATCTCATCAAAGAAGAGTAAAGAGAGATTAAAAAAAAATAGGGGCTTGTTTTTATAAGATCTTCTTGAAGCTAAAATAGGCTTTTGAATGTGCCCGTAAATATTCGTTTACTCAAGCGAAGTCTTGAAGTTGTAAAGGCTTGGAATGCGCCCGTGAAGCATTCTCTATAGTAAAAATACTCAAGGGGTAACTTGAGGAGTGGACGTAGACTTGGAAGAAACCAAACCACTATAAAATCCTTAGTATTTGGTTCTCTCTTTATCCCTAACCTTTTTTGTATTTGCATTGCTTTAATCCTTACTTGTTTTGCTATAATTGTTTTCATTATTAAAAAGTTTTTAAAAATGTTTTAATATTGTTATTAATTTTTAAGACCCAATTTACTCCCCTCCTAGGTTGCCTAGAACTAACAAGTTTATTTATCTTTTTTAGATTAATATGACCCAAGCATAAGTGCCAAAGAAATGTTTGATTCATTAAGAAAGAGAACTTTCTCTTATATGGTAAATTAGATGTGTTATTCATTTCAGTTAGTTGCAATGTAAGAGAGATAGGAGATACGACATACAAATCATCCACCAATGTACCATAACAAATAAAATGTTTATTTTTCTTCACAACGACAGTCATCAAAATGAACAGAATATTTGTCCTTTATTAAGCTCGAGACTGAAATTAAATTTTTTCTAATCGAAGGTACATCAAGACATTCTTTTAGAAGTACTATTCTATCTCTACTAAAGCTGAGAGTGGCATCTCCTACAGTAATTACTTCCACCCATGTATTATTGCCTATATGCAGGTATATTTCCCTATATTGAGCTGCCTGGTTTCTTAGAACCCCTGCAAAAAATTGTAGACATGATTAATGACTCCCGTATCTACACATCAGAAACTGGTAGATAACACCACTAAACATATTTTAACTACTAGTAAATAGAAATTACATGATTTGTTCCGCTTACTGTAAAAAAAATGGACACTGCTTTTTCCAATGCCCTAACTAGTTACAGTGATAGCACTTGCCTCTCGGCTTCTTCACACTAGCTTTTAGTCCCTTAATTGCTTTTAGAGCTATACCTCCCTATGTCTGAACCTTTTTTCTTCTTCTTACCTTTTAGTTTAGAGGAAGAATCTTTCTCAGCCATATACACAGAACCTGCCTTCCTAAGTACATGTAATATCCTGACCCTTCGCATGGCAATGATATTGTCTGCTTTGGGTAAAGCCCTCATGGTTTTGTTCTTTTCAGGAGGTCACCCATCATCACATTGCTCCAGCGTAAGCATGCTTAACTGCGGAATTCTACTAGGGTCTCTACCACATGGGAAAAGGCCTCGTTGAATGTAGGGGTTCAAGATTTTTCTTTTATAGCCCAGAAACTCCCTCTCCCTTTCTGATGTCAGATACCAGGATATCACAATCCACCCCCCTTAGGGCTGCATGTCCCCATGTAGTAGCCTGCCAACTTCGGTAGCCTGCCATTCGTTATCGATCCGCCCACGTCTCATGCAAGACGGCAGGGGCTCACACTCGGAGGTGAGGAGAGTCGGCTTTGATACCATCTCTAACACCCTAACCCTTCACATGGCAACAATATTATGTGCTTTGGGCAAAACACTTACGATTTTATTCTTCTCAGGAGGTCACCCATCCTTGCATTGCTTCAGCGTAAATACGCTTAACTACAGAGTTCTGCTAGAGACTATACTACATGGGAAAAGGCCTCGTTGAAGTAAGGATCTAAGATTTTTCTTTTATAACCCAGGAACTCCCTCTCCCATTCTAATGTGGGATACTAGAATATCACAGTACACCCTTGGCTGCTTGATGTTCCGTAAAAAGTTCTATCAATGAAAAGTTGAGCTTATTCATAGTATAGTGTTGGAGGCAAGACTGCTAAGATTATTATTTTTTTGCAAACGATTTTCAGAAAAAATTAATTGGATGGGCAAACGCCGAAACGGGCTCTAGACAAAACTTTTGACGTCGATCGATCAAAAATAAAACCCGTGCAACCAAAGTTAATTTATAAGAATACCTTTTTACCAGTCGATTCTTCAACTACGATTTGATTCTGAGTTGAAGCTCCTGTCAAACCTTCTACTGTATTCCTTTACGCGATTTTCGAACGTAGTGTGGGCTACGGACTATTAAGAACTCGTACTGGCAGAACTCAGATAACTTTAGTCTTGAAAGACAAGTTATGAAACTGGTTCAACCTACCAGCATATTTATAGGGCTATAGCAGGGACTTGGGAAGTAATTATGAGTAAGACGTCTAGTGGAACACAGACACCTATCAGCGATTTCTGCAATTATGGAACACTAGCAGCGGTTTTTGCAATTTTCATAAAATACTAAATTATAGTTCACACCACTAAAGAACTATAATTGCACTCTGACCCATAATCTCAAGACCTTCTTGTATTGAGTTCCTGTTATTAAATGATTATAATTTCTCTCCACATTAAGATTTCTGATACCCGCCAATTAAATTTAATTACTGACAATTTAATTTAATCGGCATCTTTATATTTCTTAAGCCCTTCCACTTAACTTATTTGACCGCCGGATAATCAAATCTACCTGTAAGGTTTGATCTGGTCAAAACTTATAAGCTTCCTTAAGGGGTTATCGTCAATCCCGATTTTTCAGGACGTGAATTTCGTCAATAATTAATATTTGCCATATAAATAATATGCTATCTAACTCACCGAAAATATAAACCAATATAAGATCGCACCCTCTAATGAATCAAAACAACGAATATTAAATATATACAAATTAATAATTATTTTAAGATTAAGAGGATAAGCACTATTTATAATAACCTTGGGGTGTGAATTAATTTATATAGTTAGTATAAAATTAATTATCCCAAATATCCTGTGTAATACACACAAAGTGTACTAGTACAGAGAGTCGAAACAATAAATGACGCTATTATCTATTTTCCGTAACCAAAACAAACCTACTAAAATTCTGTGCTACACTCGTACTGATGGCATGTCCATTTCCATCTAAACTGTGAACATAAAACTTATATTCTGCAAGAATCTAAAATCTGATCTTCTGTATGCAAGCCATACTCTACACACCAGATTAAATACTATCTAGAATATTGGACATCCATGCATAATAAAGAAATGATATACATACATTACTCATAAAGATTCTCATAAAATGAAAAAATAATTTTTATTAAAAAATAAAATTAGATACTAAAAATATGATTTTCAGTATACCAACCCTAACAATCTCCTACTTATACTCAAAATCATGCTGCCATACATCTGACTCCCATGCCCTCTACATGACTATCAAAAGTCTTAGCTGGTAAACTCTTTGTAAAAGGATCTGCAAGGTTGTCTCCTGATGCAATCTTGGTCACAACAACATCACCTCTCTATAAAATTTCTCGTATCAGGTGATACCTACGCTCAATATGCTTGCCTTTCTTATGAACCCTTGGCTCCTTCGAGTTTGTAACTGCTCCGCTATTATCACAGTAAAGTATAATAGTCGACTGAACTGAAGGTACCACCTCTAGATCCAATAGGAAGTTCCTAAGCCAAACGGCCTCCTTGGCTACTTCAGAAGCTGTCACATAATCGGCCTCCATGGTGGAATCAGCAATGTAGGACTACTTGATACTCCTCCAACTTATAACTCTACCTCCTAAAGTAAACACATATCCTGAGATAGACTTACGACATTCCCTGTCAGATTGAAAATCTGAGTCTATGTACCCCAAAGGTACTAGACTGTCAACCTGGTAAACTAACATATAATCCTTAGTCCTCTTCAGGTTGTTGATTATATTTTTTACTGTAGTCCAATACTTCTGCCATGAGTTGGATTGATATTTGCTAACCATGCCAATGACAAAGCAGACGTCGGGTCTAGTGCAAAGCATAGTTTACATGAGGCTTCCTACTGCCGAAGCATAAAGAACTGCCTTCATCTTTTCTATTTCATCAGGTATCTTAGGACACTAATCCTTGGATAGAGTGATTCCATGCCTAAAAGGGAGAAACTCTTTTTTGGAATCCGGCATGCTAAGACGAGCAAGGATATCATCGATATATTTTTCTTGTGATAAGCCCAATATCCTTTGTTTTCAATCTCGCACAAGCTTGATCCCAAGAATGTAACTGGCTTCTTTCAAGTCCTTCATATCGAACTGCTCATATAGCCATACTTTAACTGTAGATAATGCCCCCACACCGTTTTCGATGAGCAAGAAATCGTCTACATAAAGTATTAGGAAGATCACCATGCTTCCGTCATGCTTCTTGTACACACAAGACTCATCTGGACTTTGATCAAAATCATAAGACTTTGTAGTTAGATCAAATCGAGTGTTCTAAGACCTTGATGCTTGCTTAAGTTCATAAATAGATCTCTTAAGCTTGCAAAACATGTGCTCCTGGCCCTTTGCAATCGTCTGATTGTATCATATAGATACACACGTCAAGACTTTCATTAAGATAAGCTGTCTTGACATCCATTTGCCAGATTTTATTATCGAAATGTGCGGCAATGGATAAGAGAATCCAGATAGACGTAGGCATGGCTACCGGTAAAAAAAATTTCTCATAGTCAATTTCTTCTTTCTAAGTGAACCCTTTAGCAACAAGCCTAGTTTTGACGGTTTCAACCTTTCTGTCTGCTCCACTCTTCTTCTTGTAGATCCACTTGCATCCAATGAATTTTGTCCTTCGTGTGGTTCTACAAGTTTTCAGGCCTGATTGAAATACAAAGATTCTATCTATGAATTCATAGTCCTTTGCCAAAGATCTGCATCTTTGTCTTGTAGTGTTTCACTGTAGTTACAAGGCTAGGTATCCAATTCTGTTGGGATCTTATCATACAACTCTCCCAAGAACATATACTGATTAGGTTGATGAACAACTCTCCCACTACGATGAGGCACTACCTGTGTCTGTGTACTAGTAATAACAGGCTATGTAGAATCTGAACCCTGTGCATCAGCATCCTGTTCTTGATAATCCTCTTACTACGACGAGGTAATGGAATATCAGTGACTTGTGATTCCTCTTTCGTTCTACTGATATTACCTCTTAGTTCTTCCAGAATAATTTTGCTATTGGGCCTGTGATCCATAATATAATTCTCTTTCAAGAATCGGGCATCGGTGCTAACAATGACCTTTTGATCCTTAGGATTATCAAATAGAGCACCCTTCATTCCCTTGGGATACTCCACAAAGAAACAGACTTCCGTCCTCGGTTCCAACTTACCTGCGTTCGCTTTCAGCACATGTGCTAGATTCCTCCAAATTCGATTGTATTTCAGATTAGGCTTACGTCCGGTCTACAATTTTGTGGGAATAGAAGATACTGACTTAAAAGGAACTAAGTTCAGAATGTAAGTCGTTGTCTTTAAAGAGAGTCCACAAAACGAATCGTGTAATCCTGAATAACTCATCATGGATCTTACCATCTCCATAAGAGTTATTTTCCTTCTTTCTACTACACCATTCTGCTGCGGAGTGCCAGGTGCAGTCAACTGAGATGTAATTTTCTCTGATGATAGGTTGTCCTTAAACACTCTAAAGAGGTATTTTCCACCACGGTCAGATCGTAGTGATTTGATACTTTTACCCAGATGCTTCACCACCTCCGCCTTGAATTCTTTGAATTTCTCAAAACATTCAAACTTACGATGCAGCAGGTAAATATATCTATACCTTGAGTAGTCATCAATGAAACTGACGAAATACTCAAAGCCACCTCTAGTCTGGATTGTCATAAGACCACACACATCAGAATGAATCAGCTTCAACGGTTCTTTAGCTCTATAGCTCTTGGCCGAAAAAGGCCTTTTGGTCATCTTACCCTCTGAGCAAGATTCACAGACTGGAAGTGCCTGCACTTTCAATGAACTCAAAGGTCCATCTGCTACTAATCTGTTTATTCTTTTTAGAATAATATGACCCAAGCTTAAGTGTCAAAGAAACAATTGGTTCATTAGAGAATGAAACGTTCTCTTATATGGTAAAATAGATGTGTTATTCAATTCAATTAGTTGCAGTGTAGGAGAGATAGGAGATACAACATACAGATTATCCACCAATGTACCAGAATAAATAAAATGTTTATTTTTCTTCACAACGACAGAGTAACCAAAATGAACAGAATATTTGTGCTTTATTAAACTCGAGTCTAAAATTAAATTTCTTCTAATTGAAGGTACATAAAGATAATCTTTTAGAAGTAGTATCCTATCTCTACTAAAACTGAGAGTGACATCTCCTACTGCAACTGCTGCCAGCTTTGTATTATTGCCCATGTGCAGGTAAATTTTCCCATCACTATGCTGCCTGGTTTCCTGGAACCCCTGCAAAGAATTATAAACATGATTGGTGGCTCTCGTATCTACACACCAGGTACTAGTAGATAACACCGCTAAACATGTTTCAACAACCAGTGAACAGAAATTACCTTGTTTGTTCTGCTTATTGAGTAAAATCGGACACTACTTTTTTTAATGCCCAAACTGGTTACAGTGATAGCATCTGCCTCTCGGCTTCTTCACACCAGCTTTTGGCCCCTTAACTGCTTTTAGACTTTTGTTTCCCTGTGTCTGAACCTTTTTCTCCTTCTTACCTTTCGGCTTAGCGAAAAAATCCTTCTCAGCCACATACACAGAACTTGGCTTTCTAAGAACACCATCGGCTGCTTGAAGTTCCTTAAGAAGTTCTACCAGTGTGTAGCTAAGCTTATTCATAGAACAGTTCAGGCAGAACTGCTTAAAACTTTCAGGCAGTGACTGGAGTATGATATCGACCTAGATTTCCTCTTCAATTTCAGCTCTAAGGATCTCCAGTTCAATCAAAAGACTGATCATTCTCAGAACATGATCCCTTCATGGTGTACCTTCAGTCATGTTTGCATTCATTAGAGATCTCATGGCCACCTGCCTAGCGGCACGATTTTGATCCCCAAACATATCTTTAAGGTTCATAATCATGTCATAGGCACTGGGTATAGACTGATGCTGATGCTGATGCTGCAAAACATTTGACATTTGACATTGAAGCCAAAATACAAAACATTTCAGTATCTTGTTTTGAAGATAAACTGCAATGGCTTAAACATTATCTGTATCAGCTTCCTATATCTCGATTGCATAAGGTTTTCTTGATTCTATCTGATAAAACATATCAATCATAACAAAAATATCCTAGAACACCACAAATAATAGCAGCACCGCTGGCACCTGGCTGCCCCAACCTCGCACCTTGGCATAGCACACTTGCCGCTGAAATTGCTGTAGTGTTGGAAAAACACTGCTTTGTTTGTGCAACCACTGCTGTGTTGCTTCGTTGGATGGAAACCACTGCTTTGTCTTTTTGTTTGGAAAATGGCGGCTGTGTTTGGAATCGGAAAACCGCTTGCTTCTGTATTTATTGGACCGAATCAACTTCATGAAGTTTGGTATTAACACAGCTGTGTTTGGCGCTGCCACTGTGTGGAAGAAACCGCTGCTTGTTGTTTTTAAAAAATAGTGTCGCTTGATGTTTTGATATTTTTTTTTTATTTTAACCCAAAAAAAAAAACTGTTTGGCGCAATTAAAATTGCCGCAGCTTTAATTCTGTTTGTTGTTCTTCGACTTATTCTTTGTTCCTCCTTTTTTTTATTCAAAAAAAATTATAAAAACTAGAAATCGAAAAATAATAATTTTTACGTTGATTCTATGCCTCCGTAGAGTTCACAGTCAATCTACCATGGTTAACCCTCGTGGTTAAAAAAAATTAATCATCATTCAATCAAAACATTCAATCAAACATGAAAAATAAATGATGAACATAAAATCGGGATTTAGAACGCCTGCAAAACAAAGTTAACAACAGTTCTAATATTATCTGAACCCGATAAAATGAAAAAAAAAAATAAAAACGGCTCTGATACCAATTGTTGGAGGTAAGACTGCTAAAATCATTGATCTTTTGCAAACGATTTTCGAAAAAAATTAACTAGACGGACAAACGCTGAAACGGGCTCCAGATAAAACTTTTAACGTCGATCTATCAAAAATAAAATCCGTGCAACCAAAGTTAATTTAGAAGAATACCTTTTACAGGTCGGTTCTTCAACTACGATTTGATTCTGAGTTGAAACTCTTGTCAAACCTTCTATTGTATTTTTTTACGCGATTCTTAAACGTAGTGTGGGCTACGAACTATCGAGAACTCGTACCGACAAAACTCATATAGCTTTAGTCTTGAAAGACAAGTTACGAAATTGGTTTAGTCTACCTGCATATTTATAAGACTACAACAGGGACTTGGGGAGTAATTATGAGTAAGATTTTCAGTGAAATACAGACACCTTTCAGCGGTTTCTACAATTATGAAAAACTAGCAGCGATTTCTGTAATTTTCCTAAAATACTGAATTATAGTTCACACTACTAAAGAACTATAATTTCACTTTGACGCATAATCTCAAAACCTCCTTACATTGAGCTCCTGTTATTAAATGCTTACCATTTCTCCCGACGTTAAGATTCCCGATACCCGTCAATTAAATTTAATTACTGATAATTTAATTTAGGTGGCATCATTATATTCCTTAAACCCTTCCACTTAACTTATTTGACCGCCGGATAATTAAATCCACCTACAGGGTTTGGCCCGGTCAAAACTTATAAGCTTCCTTAAGGGGGTATCGTCAATCCCGATCTTTCGGGACGTAGATTCCATCAATAATTAATATTTTTCATAGAAATAATACCGTCATCCAACTCACCGAAAATATAGACCTATGTAAGATGGCACCCTCTAATGAATCAAAACAACGAATATTAAATATATGCAAATCAATAATTATTTTAGGATTAAGAGAATAAGCACTATTCATAATAACCTTGGGGTGTAAATTAATTTATATAATTAGTATAAAATTTATTACCCCAAATATTCCGTTCAATACACAAACTGTACTAGCACAGAAAGTCAGAAAAATAGACGACGCTATTATTTGTTCCCCGTAACCAAGACAGGCTTACTAAAACTCTGCGCTACAGTCGTACTGATGGTATGTCTATTTCTATCTAAACTGTGAACATAAAACTTATATTTTGCAAGAACCTAAAATTTGATTTTCTATGTGTAAGCCGTACTCTACATACCAGATTAATTACTATACAAAATATTGGACATCCATGCATAACAAAAAAATGATAGACATAAATTGCTAATAAAGATTCTCATAAAATAAAAAAAATAATTTTTATTAAAAATAAAATTATATACTAAAAATATGATTTTCAGTATACCAACCCTAACATATAGTTCAGACAGAACTGCTTAAAACATTCAGGCAGTGATTGGGGTATGATATCGATCTGTGTTTTTTCATAAATTTTAGCTCCTAAGATCTCCAGTTCATTCAGAAGACTAATCATTTTCAGAACATGATCCCTAACTAGGGTGCCTTTAGCTATGTTTGCATTCAGTAGATATTTCATGGCCACCTGCCTAGCACCACAATTAGATCCCCAAACATTTCTTTAAAGTTCATAATCATATTATAGGCACTAGGCATAGTGTGAGACCCTGACCCGTTTTTTTTTCGGCGTTTTTCGACGCGTGTTTCTCATTTTCTATTTTGCATATTTTTACGTATTTTGATGCATGATCGGGTTTAGATATGCATGTAGGGTTGATTTCTGGGGCCGTGAGATATTTTCAAAAGATATTTTAGAAGCCTATAAATACCAGGAGTTAAATATTTTTAAAAAATATTTTGAAAACTTCTCCACTAAGTTTTTTCCATTTTCTCTCTGCCTTCTCTCTAACTTCTTGGGAGCCCAGGGCTCGAATTTTGACGATCCAACAGCGGATCCTTGCTTTTGGCACGGTGGGCTACGCATTCATCTGGATAGAATTTTATTCTGGCAAAGTTTGGTTTTGCATGTGGATTGAGGCGTCGAGTTTTTAACTCAACGAGGTAGGATTCTAAACTCTCATGTCTTATTAGGGTGCTAGTGTAATGGTGCGTGTTTTCACCGGTTAGATATGCATGAAAAATCGATTTATGTTTCAAAACAACTGAGTTTTGGTTAAAAAGGGGGTTTTGTGTTGTTTCGGTTGGATGGAATCGGGTTTTGAGATTTTTCGTTCGGTGGTTCTTGATGTTTTGAGTTCGCCTATGTTTGTGGGTGCCGATAATATGTGAATGTGTAGGTTTATGTGTGTTTTGAAGCTTTATAGTGAGTGTTTGAGAGTTTGGGGGCTTGGAAATCAAAAATAGGGAAAATTTGGGTTTTTCTCGGGTGGTAGCTCGCTCGAGCGTCCGATGTCCGCTCGAGCGGACTAGCTGCGCAGGGCCATTTTATTTTGGTCATATCTCCCTCATTTGGACTCAGAATTAGGTCGTTCTTGTACTCAAATTGAAGCCCCATAAGTCTTCTTTCCAATGACACTTCTCACACACCAAAATTTATTTTTAAAAAAAAGTTATGATCAAAAGAGTGAAGGTATGTCAAAATTTGTAAACTATTTTTCACCAGTTTTTGGCCAAATGTTTGGGAAAAGGTTATTTTTCATCCTAGTTGGCCCTTTTTACTAAGTTTCTTGTTTGTTGGGGCGTCTTGGATTTGTGTTTGGTGCTTGGGGGCGTTGTGGGCTTGTGTTGGCCGTGTTAGGCATGTGTGTGGGTTCGTGTTGGCCGTGTTAAGCATGTGTTAGTCTGGGTTAGGATGTGTTGGTGGTTGGATTCTTGGTTTCCAATTGGTTTCCAACAGTATTCTGTTCATTGATATATGGGATTAGTCTACTGAAATACTGTTGGATTCGTTTTGGGGTTCAGTTGGTTGTGCTTGTGGTGGTTTGTGCATCGTTGCGTGAGAGGGTTTGGTTTTGTTTCTTCGTTTGGTTTTTCACCCAGCGTTGGTCCCTCGAGCGGTGGTTGTGCACTCGAGCGGGGTTATGGCAGTGTGCTATGCCGGTAGGGGACCGCTTGAGCGGTGGTTGAGCGGTGTTGGCTCTCGGGTTAGGTTTTGATTCTGTGGGTTGTTGGTTATCCATGTGAGTGGATGTCGGGCTATGTGACGGGTGACGTCTTGATGTGAAGTTATATATGGCTATGTGCGTTTATAACTGGTTTTGTGCATTTATAACTCTAGTTTATTTATGTATGGATTGTGTAGATGAATTACATAATTTTGGTATCATTATGTGCAACGTGATTTATGCTTTAAAACTCAAAATTTTATAGACATGTGTATGTGGGATATGAGGAACGGATGCATGTGGTGCATGTTGCATGGGTTGCAAGTGTTGTGTGACTCGCGTGTGTAGCATATGACGTGGTTTGTGAAACGTAGTGTTAGTACGTGGAATTTATGCATTCAAACCTTGGTTTAGTTATGCATTGAGTCTAAAGGATGGAAATGTGATCCTAAGGTCGCGTGTGTTGAGTCTGAAGGATAAAAATGTGATCTTAAAAACGTGTGTGTGTGTGTGTCTGAAGGATGGAAATGTGATTCTAAGGACGTGTGCGTGTGTGTCTGAAGGATGGAAATGTGATCCTGAAGATGCATGTGGGTGTGAATCTGAAGGATGAAAATGTGATCCTGAGGATACAAGTGTCGCATGGATTGCTTGAACTGCATTATGGGACGGATAAAACCAATTTTGAATTGTTTTTAAGACTCGCGTGAATCGCGATACGAAAACCATTTTCAAACCGTTTTCGAGGCTCTTGTGAGTCTAATATGGTTATTATCCTCGCTTTTCCTTACTTGTGAAATTGTTTTAAAGGCTTGAAAGAGAGTCTAAAACTGCACCTCATTTTCCTAGCATGTTTAGCTTATGTTGCATGTGTTGCCTAGTATCTGCTGAGCTTTAGCTCACGATGTGGGATTTGAAATTTTTTGGCAGGTATCGGTCACGCAGGTTAATCTGGGGTTGCTGAAAAGGTAGAAGAGTTGTTGTCTTTCTTTTCATTTTTTCTGTTTCATGTATGTATACATATTTTTCTTGTGTTGAAACCGTGTATTGTAAGCTGTTTGGTGGTTATATACAATGCATGTATGTTTTATTTTGAGAGTATTTTCTCAGGTTGCGTGTTATGCTTGGTTGCTTGGGGGTGTTTCACATGACTCGGAGTTTGGGGTGTGACAGAATGATATCAGAGCTCTGGGTTTGAATACCTAGAGTCGTGGGAAGGGGGTGCATTGCCATGTGAGATTGATTGTGTGTGCTTGATCGCATGTGTTTAGATGCCTTGATAACATGAATGTGTGGACATATTAAACATGAGAATGGTTTGGATATGTGAGTAAGGGGGTTGAACTGTGGGATTGATTAGTCCTGTCTTTGGGCGTTTAGATTAACAAACTTGGGAGCCAAGTTAGAAACGCGTTTAGCTGATGTGATTTCTAGCAGAAAATCTGAGTATGTTATCCAAATTGACACGTCATTCTTGTTGGTTCTCCTCGGTATGTGGGGTTTATTTAGCATGAACCTATGTGCTTATGTGTTAGCATGTTTATGTGATTCGTGTTTATATGTTGCATCTTACGTTTTGCGTTGCTTTCATATAGACGCGATGTCTGCAAGGAGAGGGCGAAGCCGTGGCTGTGGTGTTGGCCAAGGGGTTGTTCCTATCCTTGATGCTAGGGATGCAAATGCTCCTCTGGGATCGATGGACGCGATGGAGTTGTTGCGTGTGCTGGTGGGTTCTATCCAGCAGTTGGTTAGAGGTGAGATCATTAGAGAGAGAGAGGGGGTGCCTGAGGCGAGGGTTATAGTAGCGATGCGGGAGTTTAGGCGCATAGATCCACCGACCTTTGCTAGAGATCCTGATCCTATTGTGCCGACAGAGTGGTTAGATTTAGTGACTCGAATCTTGGACACGTTGCAGATTGTGGAGGATGAGTTACGAGTTTCATTTGTTGCCTTTTAGCTGAGAGGTAATGCTCACCAGTGGTGGAGGTATGCTAAAAACACAGTGGGGGTCACATGGGCAGCCTTTACGGGAGTCTTTCTGGAGAAATACTTCCCGGTTTCGAAGAGGGATTTATACAGGGAGGAGTTCTACACTCTTACCCAGGGGGCCATGGATGCTATGCATGTTGGAGGCAATACTGCCAAGATCATTGTTTTTCTAAACGATTTTCGATAAAAAATTAACGGGACGGGCAAATGCCGAAACGGGCTCTAGATAAAACTTTTGACGTTGAACAATCAAAATAAAACACGTACAACCAAAGTTAATTTAGAAAAATACCTTTTGTCGATCTATTCTTCAACTACAAATTAATTTCGCGTTAAAGCTCCTATCAGATCTTCTAATGTATTTTCTTACGCGATTCTCGAACGTAGTGTGGGCTACGATCCTCGGAGAACTCATACCGGTAGAATCCCGATATATTTAAGTCTTGAAAGACAAAAATAATTTCATAATAGTAATGATAATAAAATCATCAAAACTGGTTCAGCCTACCCACATATATATAAGGCTACAACAGGGACTTGGGGAGTAATTATGAGTTAGACTTCCAGTGGAACACAGACACCTATTAGAGATTTTTGCAATTATGGAAAGATATGCAGCAGTTTCTGTAATTTTCATAAAACACTGAATTATAGTTCACACCACTAAAGAACATTAATTGCACTCAGACCCATAATTTCAAGATCTTCTTGCATTAAGCTCCTGTTATTAAATGCTTACCATTTCTCCCCACGTTAAGATTCCCGATACTCACCAATTAAATTTAATTACTGACAATTTAATTTAATTGGTATCTTGATATTTCTTAAGTTTTTCGCTTAACTTATTTGGCCGCCGAATAATTAGATCCATCTTAGGGTTTGGCCCGATCAAAACTTATAAGCATCCTTAAGGGGGTATCGTTAATTCCGATATATTGGGACGTGGATTCTGCCAATAACTAATATTTTTTATACAAATAATACCGCTATCCAACTCACCGGGAATATAGACCCATATAAGGTCGCACACTCTAATGAATCAAAACAACGAATATTAAATATATGCAAATCAATAATTATTTCAGGATTAAGAAAATAAACACTATTCATAATAACCTTGGGGTGTGAATTAATTTAAATAGTCAGTACAAAATTAATTATCCCAAATATCCCATTCAATATATACAAAGTGTACTAGCACAGAGAGTCGAAACAATAGACAATACTATTATCTGTTTCATGTAACTAAGACAGGTTTAGTAAAACTCTGTGCTACAGTCGTACCGATGGTATGCCCATTTCCATCTAAACTGTGAACATAAAATTTATATTCTACAAGAACCTAAAATCTGATCTTCTGTGTGTAAGCCGTACTCTACATACCAGATTAAATACTATACAGAATATTGAACATCCATGCATAACAAAAAAATGATATGCATACATTACTCATAAAGATCCTCATAAAATAAAAAATTAATTTTATTAAAAATAAAATTAAATACTAAAATATGATTTTCAGTATACCAACCCTAACAATCTCCCACTTATACTAAAAAATCATGCTGTCATACATCTGACTCCCATGCCCTCTACATGACTATCTAAAGTCTTAGCAGGTAAGCTCTTTGTAATGGATCTGCAAGGTTGTCTCCTGATGTAAGCTCTACGTCTGACTGGAAATCTGAGTCTGTGTACCGCAAAAGTACTAAACTATCTGCTTGGTAAATCAACATAAAATTCTTAGTCCTTTTCAGATACTTGATTATATATTCTTTACCGCAGTCCAATACTCATGCCCTAGATTAGACTAATATCTGCTAACCATGCCAACGGCAAAACAGATTTCTGATCTAGTGCAAAGAATAGCATATATGAGACTTCCTACTGCCGAAGCCTAAGGAACCACCTTCATCCTCTCTTTATCATCAGGTGTCCTAGGACATTGATCATTGGATAGAGTGATTCCATGCCTGAAAGGGAAAAACCTTTTCTTGGAATCTTGTATGCTAAAACGAGCAAGAATATCATCGAGCAAGAATATCATCGATATACTTTGCTTGTGATAAGCCCAACATCCTTTGTTTTCGATCTCGCACAAGCTTGATCCCAAGGATGTGACTGGCCAGATAACCATACGTTAACCGTAGATAATGCCCCACATCATTTTCGATGAGCAAGATATCGTCTACATAAAATACTAGAAAATTCACCATGCTTCCGTCACGCTTCTTGTACACACAGGACTTATTCGAACTTTGATCGAAACCATAAGACTTTATTACTTGATCAAACCGAGTGTTCCAAGACCGCGATGCCAGCTTAAGTCCATAAATGGATCTCTTAAACTTACACAACATGTGTTCCTGGCCTTTTGCAATGAATCTATCTAGTTGTATCATATAGATACACTCGTCAAGACTTTCGTTAAGGAAAGCTGTCTCGACGTCCATTTGTCAGATTTCGTAATCAAAATGTGCGGTAATAGATAAGAGAATCCAGATAAACTTAAACATGGCTACTAGTGAAAAGGTTTTCTCATAGTCGATCCCTTCTTTCTGAGTAAACCATTTTGCAACAAGCCTAGTTTTGAAGGTTTAACCTTCCCGTCTACTCCTCTCTTCCTCTTGTAGATCCACTTGCATCCAATGGGTTTTATTCTTTTGGGTGGTTCTACATGTTCCAAGACCTGATTGGAATACATAAATTTTATCTCTGAATTCATAGCCCTTTGCCAAAGATCTGCATCTTTGTCTTGTAGTGCTTCATTGTAGTTACAGGGCTCGGTATCTAGTTCTACCGCGATCTTGTCAAACGACTCTCCCAAGAACATATACCGGTCAGGTTGATGAATAATCCTCCCACTACGACGAGACACTACTTGTGCTTGTCTACTAGCAGTAATAGGCTATACAGAATCTGAACCTTGTGCATCAGCACCCTGTTCTTGATTTGTACCGATCTCGATAATCCACCCACTACAACGAGGTAATGGAATATCAGTGACTTATGGTTCCTCTTCCGTTCTACTGGTATTTTCTCTCAGTTCTTCAAGAATAATTTTGCTATTGGGGCTGTGATCCATAATATAATTCTCTTTCAAGAATCGGGCATTGGTGCTAACAATGAACTTCTGATCCTTAGAATTATAAAATAGACCACCCTTCGTTCCCTTGGGATACTCCATAAAGAAACAAACTTCTGTTCTCTGTTCAAACTTATCCGCATTCCCTTTCAGCACATGTGCTGGACACCCCCATATTCGAATGTGTTTTAGACTAGGCTTACGCCTGGTCCACAATTCTATGGGAGTAAAAGGTACTGACTTAGAGGGTACCATGTTCAGAATGTAAGCCGCTGTCTCTAAAACGAGTCCCCAAAATGAATGTGGTAAACCTGAATAACTCAT
>JAULJZ010201033.1:0-19691 GCA_032270985.1 Heliamphora pulchella
CAACCAATGAGGTGTTGCCACGTTTTGGGACACGTCAGGCCATTTGGAGTTGGCGGTCGCCACAATGCAAGTTGGCGATCGCCATGTTTTTAGAAGGTTCCACAAAGTTCTATGACGGTCACCACAATGGGAGTTGGCGGTCGCCATAATGGTATATGGCAGTCACCACTTGTGGCTAGGGTTTTCACAAAGTTCTATGACGAGCGCCACAATGCAAGTTGGTGGTCGCCTTTCTTAGGCAGTAAGTTTCGATGGTTCGACAAAATTTCATTGGTTCAAAGGTTCCGAGTTCAAATACCGAGCTTGGATCACTTCCCGAGGATCTAACTGAGGCACTATTCTACCTATTTTCACCATCGGATTCGCCTAAAATTGGACGGGGTCAAATTGGGGTGTCTAAGTACCGACAAATGATGTTTTTCTTGATGAACTTAGCAACATGAGAGGCTTTCAATACCAAGTAGGAGGCTGCTTCCACCAATTTGGTAAAATAGTCAATGGCCACTAAAATGAATTCGTGCACATTTGACGCCTTCGATGTTACTCTGTCGATCACATCAATGTCCCATACTGACAACGGCCATGGTGACGCTAGGTTACACAACTGAGATGGGGGAACGTGCATAAGGTTTTCGTGAATCTGACACTTGTGGCACCTCCGCATAAACTGTATACAGTTTGTCTCCATTGTCATCCAAAAATATTCTTGTCACAGGATCTTCTTGGCTAACATGTTTCCACTCATGTGTGGCCCACAGACTCCTGCGTGTATCTCTTTCATCAACTCTTGACCTTCTTCAGTACTAACACATAGCTTATTGACCCTAGAATGCCCTCGTTTGTACAGTCTTCCACCGCAAATGATAAATTGTGCAGATAATCATCGTATTGCCCTTTTGTCCTTTTTTACTTACGAACTTAGGATATTCTCCTTTCTCCACGAAGTTTTGAATGTCAAAATACCATGGAAGGTCGTCAATACTTTTCTCGATCATGGCCGTCGTCTCGTATGTTGTCTTTCTTTTCTGTTTAATTATCAAAGGCCTCATTCGGACTCCAAGTGGTATGTCAATCATGGATGCTAAGGTGGCCAGTGCATCAGCGAACTTGTTCTGCAGTCTTAGCACATAGGTAAAGATCACTGATTCAAAGCATGGTATCAGCTTCTCTAGTTCTTGTTGATAAAGAATCAAGGTTAAGTCCCTGACCTTCCATTCTCCTCTTGCTTGTGAAACCACCAGTGCTAAATCTCTGATGACTTCCAGCTTCTTTATCCCTAATTCTAAGGCTGCCTCCAATCCAGCTAAACATGCTTCATACTCAGCCTGATTGTTGGTAACTTCAAAATTAAGCTTCAAAGACAAAGGGACATGTGATTCGTCAGGAGTGACAACAAGGACCCCTATTCTATAACCATATTGATTGGATGCACCATCAAAATATAGAGTCCACTTGTCATCCCCGACTTTCATCAGCTGTTCGTCAGGAAATTAGAACTTTGTGTCCTCACCCCCTCAACTGGTTGGTCGGCTAGGAATTCTGTCACTGCTCTACCCTTGACTGACTTTCAGGTGACATATTTAAGATCAAACTCTGATAATAACAGCAGCCATCGAGCCAACCTTCCTGTTAGTGCTGGCTTTTCAAGCAAGTACTTCAATGGGTCCATCCGGGAGATGATATTCTTCGTGAAAGACAACATGTAATGCCTCAATTTTCGAAAGCCCAAACCAAGGCCCAACATGTCTTTTCCAGTGGTGTGTATCATATTTCTAACCCTATCATCTTCTTGCTTAAGTAGTAAACAGCCTTTTCGATTCTAGTTTCACCTTCTTGTGCCAACATACATCCCATAACTGAATCAATCACTAACAAATAGAGGATCAGTGGCCTATCAGATTCAGGAGGAGCTAGAACAGGTGGATTTTGTAGATACTGTCGTACGACATCAAAGGCATCTTGGCATTTTTTATCCCACTCAAACTCGACTCCTTTCTTCAGCAGACGGAAGAGCGACTCACAGGTAGTTGTCAATTTTGCGATGAATCAACTGATGAACTATATCTTACCCAGAAAGCCCCTGACTTCTTGCTCGGTCTTCGGAGAATGCATTTCCAAGATTGCCTTAATCTTTGAAGGATCTACTTCGATACCCCCTTGAATGATCATAAATCCAAGCATTTTTTCGGTGGTAACTCCAAAAGCACACTTCTGTGGGTTAAGCCGCATCTTGTATTTTCGAATCTTTCCAAAGAACTTTCGCAGCGCTATAGTACAACCATCCCTATCCTTGAACTTGACTATCATGTCATCCACGTACACTTCGACCTCCTTATGCATCATGTCATGTAGTAAAGTAATGGCAGCCCTTTGATAGGTTGCCCCTGCATTCTTCAGCCCGAATGGCATCACACGAAAACAATAGGTGCCCCAAGGTGTGGTGAATGTCGTCTTTTCTCTGTCCTCGAGATCCATAAGAATCTGGCTGTACTCGAAAAAGCCATCCATAAATGACAACAAGGCGTGCCCCGTTGTACTGTCTACTAAGACATCGATGTGCGATAAAAGAAAATCGTCTTTCGGGCTAGCCTTGTTGAGATCCCAAAAATCCACACAGACTCGGACACAACCGTCGTTCTTCAGCATTGAAACAGTATTAGCCACCCACTTTGGATATTCGGTTACCATCAGCGTTGATCTGTTTGGTAACTTCTTCTTTGAACTTCATAGCCCATTTTGGTCGGATCCATCTTAACTTTCGTTTGACCAATTTAGTATCATGGTTTAAGAGGATATGGTGTTGGACAATGTCAGGATCAATTCCGGGTACATCCTCGTAAGATCTTGCAAATACATTCTTGAATTCTTTTAATAATACTATTAATTGTTCACGTTCAACTAAGGATAAAGAAGAACCAATTTGTACATTTTGTGGGTTAGTTTCATTATCCAGATTTATTGACAAGATTTTTTCAATTATTGGTTGGGCGTGCATTTCTTCTTCTCTTTTTATTAAAAGTCTTATTTCTTCAAAAATATCCCCGTCGAATTCAAAATCATCGAAAAGCGTATGAAATAAATCAAACAAAGCAGAGTAATCAAAAATTTCATTCATTTCATTGAAGAAAGATGGAATTACAAACTCAAAAGCATAAACAGGGGAGGTGCACAAACAGGCGTGCCCTCAGTCACAGACTCTGACTCGAACTTAGATTCAGAATAGATGATATGTACATCACAAGACTCTAAGGTCCAATTCTTCACTTCCTTTGCAGTTGCATCAACAATGAGCTTGGTGCAATCGGTTGGTGTACTAAGCCCATCATGAAATAGTCTGGGTCAGTTACATGCAGTTGTGCCATCCTTTCATTGAACAACACTCCCATGTCAATTCCGTCAAGCTTGTCTGCCGAATCTTCCTCTTGGATCTTTTTTCCTTCCTCTTCCCCTTTCACTGTTTCATCCTCTTCCGTGTCGGATAATTGATGGCCAAAGAAGATCTCTAGCCCTGATAACTTCTTATCAGTTTCTTCGTCGGTCCATGGATCTAGGAAGCCACAGTACGGGAAGTCTTCTCCTTCTTTGATAAAATACCTATTGAGTGTTCCTGAATAGTTGGCCTTCCGTCCCCTTTTAGGCCCTTCCAAATCTTCTCCCGTCGATTTGTATCCAAGATCGAAACGGCGAGAACTCGACAATACCTGGACAGGTTCGAGAATTCCTTGCTGCTTACACCCAAGCCCCATGCCCGAGAAGTAAGACATTTGTCTCATCATTATAATTGCTCTTGGGTTGATGTACATCTTTTCTTCATTCAATAGCATTTGCATAGCCTGCGCTTCATCGAATCGGAAGCCACTTAGCAACACATCCCCTTCGCCATGTTGAACCTCTATGAGAGTTAAGCCTTCTCCTCTTGGGGGCTGGATGCTGTCTTCTCCATGGATAGTTAGAACTGTCCCATTTTTTATCAGTTTCAGCTTTTAGTGAAGAGTCAATGGCACTGCCTGGACGTTCGGGCCATGCAGCCATGGCCTGCCTAACAACAAGTTAAAAGAGGCTGGTACGTCCAGTACGTGGAACTCAACCGATGTCTCCAGAGGCCTTACTAATAACGCAAATGATACCAAGCCTAGCACATCTCTTCTCGTGTTGTCGTAGGCCCGGTCTCCTTGATTGCTAGGTGTGAAATGTTCCGGCTTTAGTCCCTAACAAACTACTGTTCTAAGCGGATAAACATTTAACATAGACCTATTATCAATAAGAGTCACTAGGACCTACTTTTCCAAGCATTTAACGGTTATGTGTAGGGGTTTGTTATGGTTCTTCCCTTCGGTTAGCATATCCTTATCAAAAAGGAGATGACTTTTGGCTCTACCGCTAGCAGAATGAGTCCAACAAGATGCTCTAGGATCGCATCTATCGAAACAATGGCTTTACTCAGGACCTTCATCACAGCTTGTCTATGTTTATGTAAGGCCATCAATAAGCCCCAGATGCTGACATTGGCCTGTGTCTTTTTAAGCTGCCTCGGCACAGCGTCATCCTCTTCTTCTTGTTCTTTCTCTTTTCCTTTTCTGCTTAGCTGTCCTTTTTCTAACTGAGTCGGTTTGAAATCTTGTCCACTCCTGGTTAGGTGTTCCACACCATCCTTGAGATTCCACAATCCCAGTATTATACTTTCGGTCTGTCTTACTTCGTCTATGCACAGAGGGCTTTCAAATGCCCACAGATCATCTAACCCACTGACCACTGCTATTCCTCTTCTTTCCTCATCATCCTCAATAGCCCACGTATTATCGACCTCTTCCCAGATGTATTCTCCGATGTACTCTACGTGTTGTTCTCGAGCAGCCCAAAAGTCAGCCCACTCAGCCCCATCTGATTTCAGCACAACTCTCACTAAACAATAGGATTGCATCTCATCAATATATACCTCATCCTCAAAAAGTTGGGAAAGAGTAATGCCATCAAGCACGTGGCCAAACCCATAAGGTCGTGCCGGATAATCCAGCGGCCAATCGTCTTCCTCATTGCGTTCCTCCTCTTCTTATTGGTAGGCTTGGATTACCATTCGATACCATCCCCAGGCATTATTATTCCATTCCTCCATCCTATCCCGGCTATTTCTAGCCATAATAAATGAGCATGCTGTCTGATGCTCAGTAGCTGAAACACGAGGGCACAACAGATACACTGAACAGATATATTGACTCAGATCTTCTGACTGTCCCAGAGTTATGCAATTTAGCCTCGACTACTTAGCATGGTTTGGTAGGGGATTAGTTGTGACATTTGGCTTTGGAGCGACAGACAGCGGAGGGATCACATTGCTATCGATGAGATTTTGGATCTCATGACGCAGCCTCATACACTTATCAGTTAAATGCCTGTGATCTTGGTGGAAGGCGCAATACTGAGAAGCATTAAACCACAGCGGTAGGGGATAAAGTACTGGCATGGGGTCCAATAGCTTGATAAACCCTTTCTCGACAAATCAATTCAGGGTTGTGGATAATGAAATGTTGAGGAGGGTGAAGACCCTCATTGGCCTTTGCTGCTGCTGGCTGTTGTTTGACAGTTGGGTATTGTTGGATTGTTGAGTGGAGGATGAAGGGTTCAAAAGATTCCCCTCGTTCGGGCAAGACACGAGGTTGGTGGCGACATATTGGTTTTGGTTGGTTGCAGGAAGGTCCTTCTTGGTTTTTGGCTGGGCTCAGTTTTTTTGATATTCTCAGATTGTATGGTGTCTTCAATCTGTACCCCAGCATCAAATAGCAGTTTAAAGGTAGAAAGCGGCTGTGTGATAAGGTAACGCTTCAGTGGGGACTACAGATTCATAACCACGATCCTCACTTGTTCTTTCTCAGTGGGCCGGTTCGTCATCTTGGCGGCTTTACCCCTCCACCAAGTTAGGAAATCAACAAATGATTTTCGATTCTCTTGGCAAGTCGTTTCTAGTTCTCGAGTGATTACATCCAGCTGGATGTTGTAGCTATATTAACTGATAAAAGCCGTGGCTATATCTTTCCATTTTCTAGTTTTAGCCACCTCCAAAGATAGGAACCACCTTTGTGCGGCCCCAGAAAGCGACCGGTGGAACAATTAGGTCTTGAGCTGATCGTCAATTTTCATGGGGGATAGAGTTCCAACATACATTCTCATATGAATACGGGGATTCCGGTGCCGTCAAACTTCTCCATCTCTAGCATTTTGAATTTTTTGGGCAATTTGGCGTCTGGAAAATGACATAAACTGCCCACATCTAGCATGTACTTTTCTACACCCTTAGCCTTTCTCAGCACCTTCTCCATTCGATCGATCTTCTCTACCAGAGCAGATTCTCTAAACTGAGCAGTAATTTCTTCCTCTACCACCATCGGGCGGGGGACCCGAGGTGGCACTGTAACTTGCGGGGCTTCTTGTCCTTGGTTATCGTTCCAGAAGTCTTCACCATTTTTGTTCGTATCTTCCAGTTGCCCGTTGGCACCTGATATATGGGCCTAAATCACCTAGATTTGCGCCTGACACTGGTTTTAAACTTGCGCCTGACACTTGATGACTCAGCAGGATGTTCAGATATTCTATAGAGTCTGCCTGACCCTGATCTTGTCCAGATGGGTGTCGATTGTAATCTTTCCAGCTCAATGATCTAGACCCAAAGAAAATCTGGATCCCAAAAATAGAATAACCAATATCAAACACTTTCCGGACAAGAATTCTGACGACATATAGCACACATCCCCGATACCCAAAATAGCAAATCATAATCAGATAATCACGGAAGCTAAAATAATTCCCCTGCCATGCTCATACTGGAAGCATAGCTATAGGACGATCCAAAAACCAGAATTATGGCTAAGAAGGGGATCAACTAAATTCTAGAGGGAAGGTTCATCTAAACGGAGAAACGGGCAGCACTCCAGAAAGGAAACAGTTCTAACCTTCAAAAGACCGGTTTGATTTTAGATTTTTAGAAAAAAATAGGCAGCATAACGGTAGGGAAACAGAACAAGCTCGCACTGGTATAACGAAGGTTCGAAGAAAGCGAGCCTAACACAGCAACGAGGGAGAAACCAACAACCTGGGAAGAACCCAGAAGAGAGAAGAACTATCCCAGAGGCTTCAAAACAAAACGCGAGCATGATCCCAAGAAGAAAGCTACGTCGTGAAAACCGAACATGGTGACAAATAAAGCCCGAGTAAGAACCCGAAAGGCGAAACTAACCTAAATAGCAAGGGATAATAGAAAATCTGGGCCGAGCCCGAAAAATGAACTAGCCTAAACCAAACAAACAATCCTAACAAACGCAATCAAAATATACAATTAACAAAACACATAATCCTACTAGGATTAGCAGTACTTAATAGAGGGTTCTAAACTACTATATGCAAAAGGCTAGTTTTGGTCAATCGAACAGGGTACCTTCTGAATAGAGCCGGATATATACCTCCCATGCCTAGAGTAGTGCAGGACATGGTCAAACGATACGCCCGAACACTTTTACTGCACCTATAATAGCGTAGAGTCAGTAAGAATTGCCTGTCTTCTCAACAATCCCCAAAACAGAAAAACGATCGGGGCATCAAATCGACCAGGCAGGGGGGTTGATGAACAATGCACATGCATACGAGAATGCAAATGAGAAATACATATTAAGAACCAATGATATTTTCAAGTTTAGCCCTCTTATTTGATTTTATAAACCAGTCCCCAACAGAGTCGCTAGAAAATACTATGGCGCCGGAATTTTGGGATTTTGGGATTTTGGAAAACGATCAAAAATATGAAATTCAAAAGATGTTTGAATGATATTTTAATACCTTGAAAGGTAAATTTTGAAAAATCTATTTTTTTGTTAAAAATAGGGTCGCCACTTGATTTTTGAGAAAAATAAAAAAAATAAAAATGACTATTAATCTTTAAAACGTTTAACCAAAAAAAAAAGAGTTTAGAGGCTAAGGTACGAATCGGGAAAGGTGTTAGGCACCCCGTTCGTCCAACCGTGAGATTAGCCTCTACTAATCATTATTGGTTCTTTAATAGGATTTCTCAAATACATGCACATAAAGAAAATAGAGGCAAAGAGAGAATGTCCAAAATCAAATATGAAAAATACATAACATAGGTATATAGAACGCCAAATAAAACAAGTGTCAAAAGAAAAATTCTAAATCCTACTGTATGCAATTTCTAGCTAAATGATACATGGAGCACTCCCACACGCGATATTATTAAAATAACTTAAACTAGTATGATTCAAATAAATGAGCAAAAATATACTAAAAGATACTAAAATTACCTAAACATGATTTGCTACAAAATAAGCCAAACTATTCTAAACATAATACTAAACTAACATATAAAACATGCATATTCTTAAACTATCAAAAGCATAACCAAAATAAAAGCAATGTAAAAATTCTATATTAAAAAAAAAAGTTTACCAAAGAAAAATAATAAAACCTAATAACAAGTGTTTTATGTATTAATATGATAAGGAAATATTTAAAAATTTAATTTGAAAGGAAAAAGAATAAAGAAAAAGCTTACAAAAGAAAGATTAAACCAAAATAAGAAGATTTAGAAAATGCTATTAAACTAATGAAAAGAAAGCTTAACTGGTTACATTTTAAAAGAGATAAAAGAAAATAAAGAAAAAAAATAGAAGAAAATTACATTTAAAGAATGAAAATTAGATTAAAAGATTTTTTATGATTTTTGGGTTTAACAAAAGAAAAGTACCATGAAAAGAAAATAAAACTATAGAAAAAAATTAATAAAACGGAGTTTTATAGAAAAATAAATACTAACATTAAAAAAAAGAATACTACATGAAACATTATAAGGAAATTAAAACTAATAATAAAAAGAAAAAAAATAAAGAAAAATAGATCCTTAGCATTAAATGAAAAAGAAAAGAAAAGGAAAAGAAAAGAAAAATGAAACTATTAAAAGAACATTAAACCATTATTAAAAGAAAAGGAACATTAAACTAATACTAAAAAAAACAAGAAGGAAAAGAATATGGAATGCTAATATTAATTTTAAAGATTAAACTAACATTTAAAGAAAAAAAAAACTTAAACTATATTGAAAATAATTAGGCAATTATTAGAAAAATATGGATGTAGTATTAATAACTATATCCACAAAAGTGTAAGTGCATTGGATTATGACAATAACAACATCAAAAGTTGTATTATCAATTTATGTTAGCAATAATTAATAGATTTAATAAACTTAATGCAAGTAAGCAAATAAACAAAACAAGTAAACCAAATAAGTTAAAACTTGAATTCAAACATAAATGTTGTAATTATAAGCAATGTAAGAACATAATTAAGATAAAATAATCAAATTAACCCGGTAACTCCAAAGAGGTAGAAAATTGAGTTAGAAAGATTGGGGATCCAAGCAAAGTACCTAGATCGCTAAGGAATCTTCGAGTCGGGGAATGGCAATTCGATCCTCGGGCAATAATCCAAGATGGGGTTTCAGTATCCGTTGGAGGTTCGGCTCTCGATACTTCGGCAGGATTTCAACGTCGGAGCTCGAATTGCTCGGCGACTCGGCAGAGCTTCTTTCACTAAACCTCTCACTAAAATTCTGTCATGAAAACATATGCTGGGGTACAATATTTATAGATTTCTTCAACCACTGAGATGCTAACACGTTTTGGGACACGTCGGGCCATTTGAAGTTGGCGATCGCCATGTCATGAGTTGGCGGTCGCCATGTTTGAAAAAGTTCTACAAGGTTCTATTGGCGGTCGATACAATGAAAGTTAGTGGTCGCCATGTTGGAGGTGGAGGTCACCACTTTTGGCTAGTGTTTTCAAAAGGTTCTATTGGCGGTCACCACAATAAACATGGCGGTCGCCACATTAGGAATAACTTGCATAGCAAGTTATTAGTGGTTCGACATAATTTTATTAGTTTGAAGGTTTTTTATGATTGGATTCAAATACCGAGCTTGGATCATTTCTCGAGAATCGTACTGAGGTACCATTCCAACTGTTTTCATCATCGGATTCACCTAAGATTATGCGTGATCAAATTGAGGTGTCTACAGATATTCGGCGAATTTTCTTAACCTGCTCTGTTTGTCTCTTCATCTATCAGTCTTTCTAATCAATCGACCTTCTCGTTCTGGTCACTCTCTTGGGTGTGCTCCTCACCAAATAATTTAAATACAATCACGATTAAATACCAAAAATATTAGCATATTGATAAAATCAATACTCTAATGATATTTATTTTTTATAATTTATAAATTTAAGAAATTTAAACAAATTGCATTAAGATTTTGAAGCTCAAAGACCACATAATATTTTACTATAATATATAATATAGACATTTACCTCTCAAATTAAAATGTCCATGTGAACGCACCCCATGGCCCCATGCAACAAATGGATTAAAAAACTTTTAGACTTACCACTCAATTGACAAAGAGATTAAAAGTTAGTTTTTTTAATTTTTTTTACGTTTTTAGCTAAAAAATTAAATTTAGTTCAAAGTAGATTATTTGGTAATTTAGTTTGAGTACAAAACTAACTTTTTTGCTTTCTATTCAAATTAGATAATTTTGTCCTTCCACATATTTAATATTAATAATTATACGTAATTGTTAGTAATAATAAATAAATTATGAATGAAGGGTATATAATATTTTAAAAGTGGTTGGAGTTTGTGCTTTGATTTGATATTTTGACATTTTAGCTTTTTGTTTTTTTTGCCAAATAAATCATATTAGCTTTTTAATTTTTAACTAAAAAATCAAAAAAAATAGAGTAGCCAAATGGGCCTTTAAGGAGAGCTCATTTTGAGTTAAAAGAGCCTACTAAAAAAGTCTTTGAAGTTAGGGGTTTGATTGTAAGAATTATTTTCCATTTCCATTTCCATTTATCTCTATCTCCATATGTATAAAATCCGAGTTTCTTGAACCGTTTCCATTGTTTTCGTCCTTCACAAAATTGCCAATTTGCCCAGAGTCAAAAACCTCACGTTTGGATGATCTGGCCTTGGTTTTACGGCCCCACGAAATGGCACTTTTGCCATCTAAGCAAAGCCTCCAAAATTGCAAGGGCTCTCAAATCAAGAACTGGGCGGCCAGTTTATCAAGGCCTCGTTTGGATATATTTTTCTTTATTTTTTGTTTTATGTTTTATTTATTCTATAACTGTTTTTTGTTTTTTGTTTTTTGGCTATTTTTTATTTTCTTCAATTTTCTGGATGAGAAGAATTAGAAAAATAATTTTTTTTATCAAAAGATGAAAAAATTTATTACAGACGAAAGTAAACAACATAAAATTTGACTTGTTGACTTATTTTAACTTTTTTTATTATTTCTGCACTTTTTTTAATATTTTCATCACATTATTTGACTTTTTCATCTCGGCTCAATAAGTGCATTTGAAAAAGTATAAACTTTTATTAAAAGATAAAAAAAATTCACTAAAATCAAGAATAAACAACGTAAGACTATGTTTGTTGAATTAGTTTTGCTTCTATTATTGTTTCTAAAAACTTTTTATATTTTGATTATTTTTTTAATTTTTTATTTTTTTATTTTTTCTCGATGAGAGAAATTGAAAAAATATAACATTTGACCAAACAATTAAAGTTTACTAAAAATGTAAATAAAAGTCAAATAAAATAAGCAAATAAGCTATTGACCATTGTCTCATATCTCATACGGGCCTAATTATATGTTTAGTCTAAGTTGTTTTAGGTATTTTTTCTCGTATTTTTTTGTTTTTTATTTATATTTTTTACTTTTTAATTTACTGTGATGAGAAAAACCTAAAAACATGTATATTCCGGCCAAAAAATCACTAAATAACTATTAGGTGTCTGTTTTCCTTTTTTAAAAACTTTTTTATCACTATTTTTACTTCTCTATTTCATCATGACAAGGTGTATTTTAAAAGTATGTTTGTTTTTTATTAAAAGATAAAAAATAAATTAAATACAAACTAAGTTCTACTTTTCTAAATAAAAACAAATTATCATACACCAAAGGAATTGTTTTTACCTCATGCATTAGTGAGTAATTTGCTCCCTCTAATACATAATTGCTTAGATTTACTTATTATGATTTTTATTTGAATTCGACTTCTCTAAAGTTCATGTTTACACCAATTCGTAGAGCTCTGAGAGAACAAATTTATGTAATAAATTAAACTCATTTAACATCATTAATCACATAATTTTTTGACATGTTTTAATAACAAATGTAATTTTTATAATAGACTATTTATTTTATTTATGACAAATGTATTTAGACAATATGATTATGGATGTTCAATTAATCTGTTTTTTTACATAAATAATCTTTTCAATGAGTCATACAAAACTAACGGCTCATATTACCAACATAGATTTCAGATAAACCTATAATAATTGAACTTTATAATAAAACATAAAATTCAAACTTTAAAGAATCCTTAACTCTTTTTATTTTCCCTTATATTTTAGCCGCTAAAACATGGAAAGTCATTATTTTATCAAAGAAATTTTTTCTTAAACAATCTTTGTTAGAATAGCTAAGAATCGGCCTTCCAAATTGCTTAATTTGGTAAATTTATTTAAGTACTTAACCATCAATTATTTAATTAACAAGCTATGTATTTATTTAGGTTCAAATTATGATTAAAAAAATTATTGAGCATTTAAACAAAAACTCATGAAGAATTAACTTCAAAGAGTTATTTTTCCATTAGAACAAATTAGATAATATGACCAATACTGCTAAATACATTCCAATGCAAAAAAAAAAAAACACCTTCATTCCTTAAAAAAAAATAACGATCAATTTAATATTTACCCACAAAAAAAAAACCCAAAAGCTTTGGTAACATGGCTTACCCATTTTTTATTTAAAAGTCACTTTTAACCAAAATAGTAAAAAAGTTAATTTGATAAATTTGAAATGGCTTAAATTCTAAAAATCTATTTGACTCAAATAGTTTTAAGCCAAATAAAAATTATAATAATTTTTTTTATTTTCACATAATATTATTTTCAATACGAATTTTATTTAACAGATCTCAACAAATAAGTTCTAAAAAAATTATATATTAACTACAAAAGAAAATTTTATTAATATTAATTTATCAAATAATATTTATCATATATAGACTGAAAATATTCTCTACAAAATTTTATTCCACAATCATAAAAAATAATTACATTATCTGAATTGCGGGCCTAGCCGCAAGTCCATCACTAAGTATATATATATAAAATAAAATAAAAAAGCGTGGATGCTATTACAAACGAACAGTAAGTTTTTCGTCCTATGTGAATCGGCCAATTTACCCTTTCACGGGGTCTCTCACTCTCGCATTTGCTTCATACACTAAACTGCTCATGAAAGAGCTGCATCGTTCATATTATGTATGGAATAGTTTTTTTAATTTTTTTAGGTTTTGATTGGCAATTAGAATTTTTAAATTCCTTAGCTAAAAATGCAAATAAATTAATATGACCTTGGGAACCAAGTAAAGAAAATTAAAAATTAAAAATTAAAAATTCAAATTAAAATATTAATTTCTAAATTTAGCTTAAAAGCTAATTTACAAAAAAAAAACTTACTTTGAACTAAATTTTGTTCTTTTAGCCTTTGATTGGCAATTAAGATTCTTTTAGTTTCTTAGCCAAAAAAGAAAAGAAAAGAAAAGAAAAGAAAAAAGCTAATATGACTTTGGCAACAAAGTAAAAAAACCAAAAAATCAAAAAATTAAAAATTCAAATTAAAACACTAATTTCTAAAATATTCTATTCAAACTCTCACAATTTTTAAAAGTCAACAATATTTTTTATTCATAACTTATTTATTATCACTATCAACTCTATATAATTAGTATTTTTAATTATAAAAAAGGACAAAACTGTCCGATTTGAACAAAAAATAAAAAAAATAAGTTTTTACCCAAAAAACAACTTTAAGAATTTAGATTAAAAGTTAATTTACAAAATAATTTAGTTTGAACTAAATTTAACTTTTTAGTTAAAAACAAAAACATACCAAAAAATTTACTTTTAAGGTGGTTGAAAAGCGGGGCCTAATTCAATCTCTTTTTTTCGGTTTTTTTTTCATGTTTTCATTTAAATTTTTTATTTTCAAAACCTGGTATTATTTAAAAAGTATAGTCATTTTTATTAAGATGTCTTTTTGTACACTTTTTAGTGTCTTTAGTATTATATTTTAAACTAAAACTCTAAATCAATTGAAAATTGTTATATTCTTAAAATGGTTTATTTTTAAAATGACATATATCATTAAAATAAATACTATAAAATAATATATCCACAAAGATTCGATCAATTTAATTTTTTATATGAATAATCTACTTAATGTGTTTTACAAAATACACTATTTGAATCATCGAGATGGTTGGGGCAAATTGCGAAGATCCTAAGATTATATCTATGATTTTAGTTAAAAAATAACTGGACGGGCAAACGCCAAAGCTGACTCCAAATTAAAATTTTTTATATTAAACAGTCAAAATAAAACCCGATATTACTCCAAAGGTTAGTTTTAAGATTATACCTTTTGAAATCTAGTTGAATGATTTCGGTTGCTGCAATTACTTTCAAATAACGATCTGTCGCGGTTTTTAACTTCCAATCAAATCTCCAACACAAACCTTCTGCTGTATTCTCAAATGCTAAATGCGAACAAAGTGTGAGTTTTAATCTATCGTATTTTTCAAAACCTTCTTGATTAGACTTAAGATTTTCAAATAACGTAAAAATCCTAACCATCTAATCACTGACTGAATAATATGAATTATTATTTCAAGTTTTATAATAGCATATAAAGAGTTTACAGTAAGAACTTGTGGAGTAAATATGATTTAGACCCCCAATATAATTATAAAAACTAACCTCAACCCTAAAGCAATTCATAAAAATATTAATTGTAATTCATTCCACTAAAAAGTTATAATTACACTCTCAGCCATATTCTCAAAATCGAATATTCGAGTTTCTATTATTAAATGCGTATTTATTCTTCCCACGTTAAGATTCTTGATATCCGTCGATTAAATTAAATTATTAACAATTATATTTAATCGGCTTATTAAATAAATTTCTTAAGATCTTCCGCTTAACTTATTTGACCGTCGAATAATTAAATCTATCTACAGGGTTTAGCTCGGTCAAAACTTCTAAGTTTCCTTAAGGTGGTATTGTCAATTTCGATATTTCAAAACGTAGTTTCAATCAATAATTAATATTTACGATATAATCAATATTGTTATCCAACTTACCAAGATTATAGACCCATAAAAGATCGCACATTTTAATTAATTAAAATAACGAATATTAAATTTATGTAAATAATTAATTAGTTCAGAATTAAGAGTATCAGTACTCATAATAACTATGGAATGTGAATTAATTTATATAGTCAGTATAAAATTAATTACTCCAATGTAGTTCTGTTCAATACACGCAAAGTGTACTAGCACAATGAGTCGGAGCAATAAACGATACTATTATCTATTTCTCGTAATCAAGACAGGTTTACTAAAAATTTTGTGCTAAAGTCGTACCAATAGTTTGTCCAATTCCATCTAAACTGTTAACCAAAAACTTATATTCTATAAAAATCTTTAATCTGATCTTTCGTGTGTAAACCTAACTCTACACACAAGATTAAATACTATTTATAATAAAAGATATCCATACACGACATCAAATAAATAATGAAATGCAAGCATTACTCATTAAGATTCTCATAAAATAAAAAAATTAATTTTATTAAAAAATAAAATTAAATTCTAAAACCAAAAATAATAATTTTTAGTATACAACCTTAACAATCTTCCACTTATACTCAAAGTCATGCTACCATACATCTGACTCTCATGCCCTCTACATGACTGTCAAAAGTCTTAACTGGTAAGATCTTTGTAAAAAGATCTGTAAGATTGTTTCCTAATACAATCTTGGACACAACAACATCATACCCCTGTACAATCTCTTGTATCAAGTGATATTTACACTCAATGTGCTTTCATTTCTAGTGGACTCTTAGTTCCTTCGAGTTGGCAACCGCTCCGCTATTATCACAATAAAGTGTAATAGCCGACTATACTGAAGGCACCACATCTATATCCAATAGAAAATTCCTGAGCCAAATGGCCTCCTTGGCTACTTCAGAAGCTGTCACGTACTCAGCCTCTATGGTAGAATCAGCAATACAGGACTGCTTGATACTCCTTCAATTTATGGCTCTACCTCCCAAGTTAAACACATATCCCAAGGTAAACTTTCAAAAATCCTTATCTGACTAAAAATCTGAATTTGTGTACCCCAAAAGTACTAGACCATCTGCTTAGTAAATCAACATATAATTCCTAATCCTTTTCAAGTACTTGATTATATGTTTTACCGCTGTCTAATGCTCCTATCTCAGATTAGACTGATATCTTCTAACCATGCCAATGACAAAATAGATGTCAAGTCTAGTGTAAAGTATAGCATACATGAGGCTTTCTACTACCGAAGTATAAGAAACTTCTTTCATCCTCTCTATCTCATCAGGTGTATGAGGACACTGATTCTTAGATAGAGTGATTCCATGCTTGAAAGTGAATCATGCATGCTAAAATGAGCAAGGACTGTATTGATATAAGTAGCTTGTGATAAGCGCAGTATCCTCTATTTCTGATCTCGCACAAGTTTGATTCCGAGGATGTGACTAACTTCTCTCAAGTCTTTCATATCGAACTGGCTGGATAACCATACCTTCACCGAAGATAACACCCTCACATCATTTTCGCTGAGTAAGATATCATTCACGGAACGTACTAAAAATACCATCACGCTTTTATTACACTTTTTATACACATAAGACTCATTAGAACTTTGATTAAAATCATAAGACTTAATGACTTGATCAAACCAAGTGTTCCAAGACCTAGATGCCTGCTTAAGTCCATAAATGAACCTTTTAAGCTTGCACAATATGCGCTCCTAGCCTTTGCTATAAAATTGCCTCGTTGTACCATATAGATACACTCATCAATACTTCTGTTAAGGAAAGCTATCTTAACGTTTATTTGCCAAATTTTGAAATCGAAATGACCCGCAATACATAAGAAAATTCGAATATACTTAAGTATGATTACTGGCGAAAGGTCTCCTCATAATCGATTCCTTCTATCTAAGTAAACCCTTTTGCAATAAACCTAGTTTCGAAGGTTTTCACCTTTTCGTCTACTCCTCTCTTCCTCTTATAGATCCACTTGCATCTGATGAATTTTATCACTTCGGATAGTTATACAAGTTTCCAGAGCTAATTAGAGTACATAGACTCTATTTTTGAATTCATAGCCCTTTGCCATAACTCTGCATCTTTATCTTGAAGTGCTTCATTGTAGTTACAGAATTCAGAATCTAGTTCTTTCGGGATCCTGTTAGAAGACTCTCCTAAGAACATATACCAATCGAGTTGATGAACAACCCTCCCACTACGACGAGGCACTTCCTGCGTTTGTGTACTAGAAGTGATACGCTATGATGATTCTGAACCCTATGCACCGTTACCCACATGCTCCTCTGGTTGTAAAATCGACATATTAATGATAGCACTCTGATCTGGTTTAAGATCTGCACGTGTCCTGATAATCCTCTAACTACGACGAGATAATGGGATATCGATGTCACTTCCCCGTGGCGCTTCTACCGTATTACTGGTATTTTCTCTCAGATCTTCCAAAACCTATTTACTTTTGGGCTTGTGGTCCATTACATAATCCTCTTCTAAGAATCGGGTATTGGCACTGACAATGACCTTCTGATCCTTAAAATTATAAAATAAACTACCCTTCATTCCCCTGAGATATCCAACAAAGAAACAGACTTCTGTTTTCAGTTTTAACTTATCTGTGTTCCCTTTCAGCACGTGTGCTGGTCACCCCCAAATCTGAATATGTCTTAGACTAGGCTTGCGCCTGATCTACAATTCTGTGAGAATAGAATGTACTAACTTAAAAGATACCAAGTTCAAAATATAAGATGTTGTCTCTAATCCAAATCTCCAAAACGAATTAGGTAAGTCTGAATAACCTATCATAGATCTCACCATCTCCATAAGAGTCTTATTCTTTCTTTCCGCTACACCATTCTACTGTTGAGTGCCCAGTGTAGTCAACTGGATGTAATCCCCTCCTTTGACAATAATTCCTAAACTCTCCAAAGAGATACTAGTCGCCATGATCAGACCAAAGTATCTTAGTATATTTCCCCAGATGCTTCTCTACTTCCATCTTAAATACTTTGAATTTCTCAAAGTATTCAAAGTTACGGTGCATCAAATAAATGTATCCATACCTTGAGTAATCGTCAACAAAAGTAACAAAATACGGAAAGCCTCCTCTAGCCTGAATAGTCATAGGCCCACATAAGTCATAGTGAACCAGTTTCAACGATTATTTAGCTCTATAACCTTTAGCCAAAAATAGTCTCCTAATCATTTTACCCTCCAAGCAAGATTCATAGACTAAAAGTGCATCCACTTCAAATGAACTCAAAGGTCCATCTTTAACCAGTTTATTTATCCTTCTCATATTAATATGACCTAGGCATAAGTGTTAAAGATACGTTTGGTTCATTAAAAAATGTTCATTTCTCTTAAATGAAGATTAAATGTATTATTTAATTCATCCAGTTGTAGTGTAGAAGAGATTGGAGTAATTGTTAGAGGTAAACTACCAAGTTCATTGATTTGAATATGATTTTTTTGATAAAAAAATACTGGACGGGCAATCGCCGAAATAGGCTCCAGTTTAAAACTTTTTGATATCGAACGATCAAAATAAAACCCGTACTCCTAAAGTTAGATTCGGGATTTTACCTTTCGAAATCTAATAGAATGATTTCGGTTAATACAACAATCACAAATGTAAATCCTTTAGTTAAAGTCTCGATCAAGCCTTCTATTGTATTTTCACATGCGAATTACGAACGTAGGGTGGATAACGATCTATCGTGATCTTGAACTTGCTAATCTAACCATTTAGGATTTACGTGAAAACCCTTATTCAATAATGAACGTGGAATGTGGGCTAGGGTTAACATAACTGCATATATATATGGCTACAGCATGGACCTGTGAAGTAAATATGATTTAGACTTCTAATGTAATCATGAAAACCCGCCTGCCCCTAAGATAATTTCATAAAAACATAAATTATAATTTATACCGCTAAAAAATCGTAATTATAGTCCCAGCCACATTCCCAAAATAGATTATTCGAGTTTTTGTTATTAAATGCTTAACTCATCTCCCCACGTTAAGATTCCCGATACCCGTCAATTAAATTTAATTATTGATAATTTAATTTAATCGGCTTCTTAAAATTTTTTAAATCCTTCCGTTTAACTTATTTAACGATCGAATAATTAAATCCACATGTAGGGTTTAGTCCGCTCAAAACTTATAAGTTTTCTTATAGGGCTATCGTCAATCCTGAACAATCGGGACGTGAATTTCGTTAATAATTACTATTCATCATATATTTAATACCACTATTAAATTCATTGGAAATATTGACCCATAAAAAATTGCACCCTCTAATGAATCAAAATAACGAATACTAAATATACGCGAATAATAATTATTTCGAGATTAAGAGTATAAGCACTCATAATAATCTTGGGGTGTG
>JAULJZ010201064.1:0-19689 GCA_032270985.1 Heliamphora pulchella
TTTTTTATATATATACAAAAAAAAATACATTATCTACTCGGCTAAACTTGATGCAGAACCTAGGCTGTTCACAACACAATACTGGCTCTTGTTGCCACGGCAGGTAGCCAGGAGGTGAGTCCTTTATGGCCCCTGGTAAAAATTGGGGGCTCAAGTCCCCTCTAGAGTAGATTTCATTATAGTAAAAGGATGACAAATTGAAGCTCTTATAGAAAACAACGAAAAGCAAAAGAGTAGAGAGCTCCTTGCATCTCGGATAAACTTTTTTAAAAACAAGTAATGCAGTATTTTGCGCCAAATCATATTCATTCTCCAGCCTGGAACCCTATTAAAATCAACATATTTACAATTAGGAGCCAGAGTACTTTGTACAGGGCATATTCGATACGCCCTTCCTCGTCAATTGGAGGAGGAGTTATAAGAACTACTAGCACAGTAGAAGAGCATTCCTGAGGTCAACCTTCCAAAAGACAGTAAACTATAAATCAGTGATTGAGGAGCTACATAGACTGTAGATGCTGAAACTCTGAAAGGACTGAGGTTAAAATGAAGAATTAGGATGCGGAACTGGAAGTTCATGCCCCAAACTTAGAATTCAGAAGTGTTTCACATGCAATAAGAATGTTAAGTGAAGAGTATACAACGAGAACATGTGACCATGGGACACTAAAAATCTAGGGAAAGCAAGATTGACCCCTGCAAGTTGGTAATATTAGAAAATCAGAGCCCTTGTATACTCTGTGTACATGGGTTGTGCCGCATCAGGTATCCTGTGGCAATATTAAAGAAGTCGAAGTTCAATGATACAAATATGAGTGTGCAGATTGTAGTATTAATTAACTAATTACCAGCATCACAATAAAATACTAGGAATATGATCATAAGCAAATTGAAACAAGTTAGTTATTACTTTTTTCATAGCATTGTGGATTTTTTGAACATCGTGTGTTTTTGTTTTTTCACTCGTCCAGAAGAGAGGTGCACAATATTCCCCCCTAAATGGATGGTTAAAAGGCACATAAATGTACAATTACAATAGTGCATGGGTAGTCCAAAGCATATACATTACAAATGAGAAGTGATGTAGGACAAACACAAATAAGCTTTTAGGAATCTGCACCTAAAAGAACTTAGGAATCCACACCTAGGGTTGAACTGGAATCCACACCAATTCTAAAGAAAATATTTTTATTCAATTAGTTAATAATCTAAATAATACAAGTTTAAGGCTTTTAAGTAGATCATTGAGATAATAAAAAATAAAGATAAAAATAAAATCAACCAAACCTTATCTAAAACTAGTCCTATCTAAACAAATCTTATCAAAACAAACCAATCCTATCTAAACAAATATAAGATAATCAAAATTTAAACTAAAATCTAAAATAATTAAAATTCACATAATTCAAATATTCTCCAGGCTCAAACACAAATAATCCATAAAGAGATATTTTCCATTCCCTATCACGTCTCCTCTGCTGAGAAGAACTTAACTCCAGTACGGTAAAAATGTGATAAGGTGCTAAGAATTGAGGAACCTCCAAGGATGGAACATCTTGCTGCACACTAGTGGGTAATATAAAAGGCTCCAACATGTCTCAAAAAGAAATTAAATTCTCCACAAGAAAATGTTATATCAGAATTCAAGTAAATTTGCATGCAAGTCCAATTTATGGGCAAGAAAAAGAAGAGAAGAGGTGGGGATATGTGGGACGACAACTGAATGAGACTGGATTAGTAATAAATCATTGCTGACTGATGTAGGGTAAAGATCAAAAGGTGAACAATTCAACTCAACATGACTCTCAAAAGGCAAATGCTCAAGTAGGTCCTTTGGTGCCTCTTTGTGACAAGTTTTTGAAATATTAGTAACATCTTGTAGGTCAATTACATTTATTAATAGACAAATAGGAATATTCTGATGAATTAAACTTTCTATGTTACAAGACTCGTGTTATGGGGTCAATTGGGGACGAATTGGACAGGTGGGCATCGGAGAAGTGGATAAGAGTAACGGCTCGTGATCTTTGACTTTAGATGGTAGAGGTTTGAGCAAGATAGTCTTACCATTATATCAAATCCGATAATAATTTTTTGGTAGGTTAGTGGCGCTCACATCATACATCCAAAATCCATAAAAAAGAACAGCGCCACCATGAAATTGAAGGATATCACAATAAACATTGTCCACATATAAATTGCCCATATTAATTGACACAAAACATCTTGATGAAACTATAAAAAAAAAAAAAAAAAAAATTGCGATTATCATCCCAAATTACCTCGTATAGCTGTGAATATGGCTCAATCATAAGTTTTTCTTTTTGAATGTAAGACTCAGAAAACGATATTTATAGAAAAACTTTCATCAATGGAAATTTTACTCTTTTTCTCCCAACAGTCCACAATATTCAATTGTGTAAAAATCACTGATAACATGGTTGGGAACAACAATTGGAGAAGACCACAAATACCTAGGTAAAACAGAGCGAATAGGTTGAGAAGGATAACTATCATGACTAAAATCATTAGGATACCTATCTTGAGGTGTGTTAAGAAGATAATTCCATGTTTGTGTCATAGTATGATTATGAAAAGATAATCTCGTGGGTCTATGGTGAGAATAAGACAGGATATAGATCATGATAGCTCATAATGACTCAAGGAAAAAGGATTAATGAAAACACAAAATATACCTTCAGCAAAATTTATAAATTCTCTAATGAATATAAATATCAGATGCGGTTTTGCAATTGAAATTTTTTTACCTTTTTCTAATACTTAATTGGAACTCTAAGCATATGAAGATTCACATTGTTTCAATCCTCCATGCTACCTTTTTCCAATATTTGGTTGAAACTCCAAGCATGCAAAGATTCAGAGTGTTCCAATCCTCCATGCTAGCATAGTCATAGACCTTGACCATGTTGTTATATATCTTTAGGGGACGGACACCAAGTCAAATGATATTCCTTTGGTTCTTGAGAAATATGGATCGGGTGGGCGACGGCGGAGCTAGGCTAGGGTTTTGGCAAATGTGGGATCCGGGCTTTATGGATCTGGTATCTGGGAAGGGTTGGGGTCACGATGGTTGGTTCACAATGATGGATCTAGTTCGAAGTTGGTGGATCTGGTTTTTGATGGTTGGTTGATCTAGTCGAGGTTGCCGGTTTGGGTTGCAATCGGTGGTGGCGAGGCTTGTGTCTGACCGTCTCGGAGTGGAGTTGATCGGGGGGGTGGTCACTGGCACTAGAAAATGAATCTCGGCACATGGAAAGGTTAATGGATAAGGATGTTCCTATTTGCCCATTAGCAAATATAACTGATCTACCCAATGTTACTAATGTGCCAAAGACTTGTCAAAAGCGGACATCTAAATAACTACTTAAACATTTACTTCATGAGAGCCATGCTGAGTTGACCTGTCAAGATAAAGGACTCTTATTACCTCACGACGTTTGTGATCATTGTCTTGTTCCTTCATCTCATGTTCCTTCCCCTACACCAGTCAGTATTGATCTATCCCTAATCCAGTCCCATTTTGTTGCATCTCCATCCATCCACACATCTTCTCTTACTTCTCTTGCTTATAAATTGGACCTTCATGCAAATTTACTTAAATTCTCATTGAATATGGGCACTAATTTTAGTATTCTTGTGGAGAATTTTATTCATTTTCAAGACACATTGGAGCTATTTATATTACCCACAAATGTATAGGAAGATGTTCCGTCCTTGGAGGTTCCTCAATTCTTAGCGCCTCATCACAATTTTAACCCACCGGAGTCAAATTCTTCTCAGCGCAGGAGAAATGATGGGGAGCAAAACATATCTCTTTATAGATTATTTGTTTTTTTATCCAATAGGATATTTGAATTCTGTAAATTTTAATTGTTTTAGATTTGTTTAGATAGAATTGTTTGTTTTGATAAGGTTGTTAGCTAGCATTAATTTAGATAAGATTGCTTGATATTAGGTTTATCTTTATCTTTTGTTATCTCAATGGTCTATTTAAAATTCTTAAGCTTGTATTTTAGATCATTAATTGATTGAATAAAAATATTTTCTTTAGAATTGGTGTGGATTCCAATTTCACCATAGGTACGAATTCTTAAGTTCTTTAGGTGCAGATTCCTAAAAGTTTGTTCGTGATTGTGCTGCATCAAGAACTGTAGCCATGGCTTGAGGTATGGCATCCAGAAGAAACATAATGTATTATCTTTCTTTTTTATGATGAGGTACCCCTTGCCCAAACTCCGGGTCTATGTACGTCCTACCACACACATAGACCAAGCAAAGGCAAGACTCACAAGAACTATAGTAATCTTATGCATGTTGTCCCAAGAATTTAAGAATAATTGAAACCAGGACTTCCACTTCTTTATGTGTAGTCCAAAAGAAACATAACGTATGATCTTTGGATTCAAAATAATAATGTGTTAAATTATCAAAGCAATGCTATTTGAACCTTCAAATGACGAACAATTCTTCTCAAATTCTCCTCATACTCTTTGATAGGTACATGTTGCCGTTCACTGGTTCTCCCAGAAAGAGCTGCATCATTAGCACCAAAAAAAAAAACTGTGACAGCAACAGGAGGTGTTGCACAACCCTGCAAAAAGAGGCCTGGTTGGGGATGGGGATTCCAGCTGAGCTTACAAGTATAATAGAAATAAAGACCTTGTTATTGCCAATACTAAATAATCCATGGCAAACAACTCAATACGCAGTAACAGAAACAGAATTTTAGCAATTAACTTTTTATACAACTGTTTTATATTTTTTTCACCACACCATAAAAAACATTTATTACAAGCCAGAAATAAGGACAACTAAAACCATGAAACAAATCACCATAAATAATTTATTTTTCTCAAAACAATCGGAAGTTTGAAGTATTAAACAACTTGAATTTAGTTGACCAAATTAAAGTTTAAGTTTCTCGTTTACTTATCTATGTGATGAGGCGACTAATTGGAAGTACAATTTGAGTTTCCCCTATGGCGCTGTACAACTCTTAGAAGCTTCAAAAGTTTGCAAATAACTTACTAACAGCCATAACTGCTTTCTCAAAAGAGGTACCATTTTAATAGTGGAAAAAAAGATGACCATCGTGTGTGACATGGACTTGAGTTAGGGGTGTTGAGCGTGGGTATGTGTATGAGTGTTGAGTTCGTTTAATTCTATTGGCCAACGACACAAAACTAAATTCAAATTTCTTAGATAATTCTTTCATTTATATAGAATAAAATGGTGTTTGTTTAGCTATAGATGTGGACGTATATCCTAATACCCTAACCCAAGTGTCAAATGATCAACATGCTCCATCACAATTACTAAAAGTCCATTTAACATAGACCGTGAGAAGTATTTAAATGCTTTTTAACGACTATCACTCTCACAACTCCAATTGAGTACCTTGAAATCAAATTAAAACAAGCTGAAACATCCTTTTCAATTTAAAAAAGAACTTGCAGTCAACAAATAAATAAATAAATTTGACCTCAGTTTTCTAATTTAAAATTTTTTAGCTACCTCCAGCATTTTGAAAAAATTTGCGGCTCTCCCCTGTTGTACAATAATCAAGAACTATTGAATTTGTTTTTAAACGACTAAATATTTCTAGTTTGTCCCAAGTGATTTTTAAAATAAAAACAGCAACAAACCCCAAAAACTAAAATAAAAACAGCATTTAATGCACTTTTTCTTTTTCCCTTGTGTGATCCATGGAAAGAATAAAACTTAACCCTGCAAGAGAACGAAAGAAATGCCTTCACATTTCATTATAACAGTTTTCCAAGGCAAGCTCATCTGTCCACTAAATACCATCAATAAGCACCCAATTTCATACTGCCTACACCAGCCAGTAGCTCAATTTTACAGACATTCCATATTGCAGGTATTTGCTTGTTTTGACTTGAAGTGGACACCACTCACTAAATTTCCTCACCCTGTCTGTCTAGAATCTTGGTTCAAACTTTTTGCTACAGGTAGGTACCTGTTTGCTGCATTTACAATAGGATGGGAATTGATTTGCTTGACTCAAACTTGAATAGTTATTCGATCACAAATCAAATAATATATAAGTAAAGCGGAAGCTTTTATGGTATAAGATGATCTTTTACACGTTTGGATGAAGCAAGGAGAGAATGCCACCTGTCCTTTAAAAGAGTTTAACATTATGACATGTGTCTTTCTTAAACACATTTAAATAAAGTCATGTGGACTTAATTATAAAATTCGTGCGTACTTTAACATATCTTACAAATCTATGAAATGTAAAATTATTTCCTTCTTTTCAATTTCCTCGTTTAATCTAACTACTTATTTAGTGCACACATTTTTTTTTCTAAACTTAATTTTACCCACCTTCTCATCTTTCATTTCCTTTCTTCTTTACAGTCTCTACCCTTTGTCCAAGCATACTCCAAAGTTAAAATTATTTTTATTTGTCAACATTATTTTGTGACTTGTTATTTATGTTAGAGCATCTCCAGCTGATGCATCAAAATTTAATACCAAAGTATTACATTGCTACCTCACATAACATTTACCGCGTGCCAATAGATAATTTTAACCCTATATCTCCTTTTCAATTTCTATTATTTTTATTTGGTAATTCTTTGTTTTCTCTTTGTTCACGTTTTTGGCATGGTAGCAATTTTGGCAATCATACATAACTCTCATTTTACACCATCACTGTCTTTTCAATTTTGCATTTGTTTTTATTTTGATGAAAGGTAAACATATAAGAGTGGAAGGGAACAAATGTAATATACATTGAATGTGTGGCGACCTCCCCAATGGAAGTTCTGAACAACCTCTAAAGGAGGTTCTAGTCACGACCCAAAAACTATAGAGTATGAAGTTACTTAGTATTCCTTGTGCATTCAAACATATACAACACGTCACCACACCATGATTTCGATGTGGGACAACACCACAACCACCACTACCTAGTAACCTTACCATTCTCAACAAGTTGGGTGTTACAATCTCCTCCACCTGGCCACAATGTCCCCACTGTGCCGCTATACACAACCTAAGAACATTCTCTGGTGGTCATGGTGCACTTGCTATGTGGACCGAAGTTATGCTCTGATACTTCGTGTGACAACCCACCCCGCGGAATAGTCCTAAGGAACCTCCAAAAGAGCCTCTAGTCATGGGCCAAAAACAACAGTTTAAAGTTACTTAGTATTTCTCGTGTGTTCATATATACAACACGTCATCACATCATGATTTCAATATGGAATAGTAACACGATCACCACCAGCTGGCCGGCTGGCTTCCTCACCTTTCTCAACAAGCTGGGGTGTTACAGAATGTATATACTACTTGTATGATGGGACAATACTTACCTTTTTCTTTTCTATTCTTTTTTTAATCAACTACAAATCTTTAAAAAAATACATTAATTCAATTACACATTTAGCTACAAAGTCGGCAGAGGACACATTGATAACCATCTCTACATTAAGAGTGCAGTGGACTAATTGATAAATGTATAATTTTAGAGAACAGTAATCCAAATACATGATTAGTTATTATTAATTTATGTTGTGATCATTTTTTTGTGTGCTGAATCTTATAGTTGTCTAATCCATTATACTCGCAAAAAAAAATGCATAAAAATATTCAATATATTGAATTATTTCAAATTACTTATAATAAAATTTTAAACATAATCTATGCAATAGTGCATAGCCTATAATACTAGTTAGCTTATATTTTTAACACCACCCCCTTAGTTGTAAAGAAAGTTTGAACCATGTAGTTGATGAATTTTGTTAGGTCCCCCACAAATAAAGTTTCTGCCTTTCTGGTTGTTCTAGTTCATGTTGATTTTAACTAAATTTGTTGAGAAAAAATATCAGGTCATTAGCCAGAAGACTCAGTTACAACATAAAATTAGATAAATGTGGTTAGGATAGATGTGGCGGCTAGCTCAAGTGGCTGAGCTGCCTTGCCCCATATCTATCACCTAGGGTTGAAACCCTGGGGCCCCCTTCCCCATTTACCTAGCGGAAAAAAAAAGTGGTTAGAAGTAAGTGAGCTGTCAACTAGTTAAATCGGGTTCTTAATGTAAGAGATGTATGTGCTGAAAGAGAAGAAGAATGAATAATAACATAAAACAGTTCTGAATTTTCTCTTTCATCTTTTCAAGAAAGTTCACACAGGTCCTCATTCAGCAAAGTCCTCCAAAAAGAATCATTAATTTTGTTGAATGACGCAATAACTTCTAGAATCAAGCAAAGCTCCTACTCCAACTTCAGTGCTGCCATAGATTACGCAACATTCTAGAAGTAAAACTCTTGCTAACATCATCTCTCTCTCTCTCTCTCTCTCTCTCTCTCTCTCTCATGAATGGTTAAGTTCAAGCTTTCTTTTTCTTTCTCTTTCTTTTACTTTTTTTTTTCCTTTTGAAAAGGAACACTTTGAAGGTTGCTCTAAATTTCCAATCCCCAACTATTGCTACTACTCCATTCGAAGTAACTCTTATGTTTAAAAAAACTACAAAGCGTTAAACTCCAACAACTTGGACAAGCATTACTCTAGTCCCTAGTATCACTCATAACAACAATTCAAAGATCCTCAATTGCACAATACTGTGCTCCTCACTACTCACAATCTCATCAAGCAACAGCTAACATCTTCAAATGATGCGCCCAATGAGCCCTTGCCTTATCATATCAAGATGTGATAGCAAGAAATTGCATATCTTACCAACAAGGGCTCATCTGTCAGGCTAACTAGGCGACAGCCTAAGGCCCGACTTCAACGAGGTCTCAAATTTATTAGATCGTTTATGATATATACAATTATATATCGACTTTAAAAGTAATTCATATTGACAAAGTCTAGATAAAATATTATTTCTTGGGTCCAACTATAAACTATTATATACATGAACTTTAAAAATAATTTTTATTAACAAAGTCCAAAAAGCATATTATTTATTAGGCCCACTAATAAAATAGTCTAAACCAAATTAAAACTAATAAAGTAGATTAACATTGTTGTCAATTATATATATATTAAAAACTTGGTTATAAAAAATTAGTCAATAATACCAAATATACAAAAATTAAAAATAAAAGACTTCAATTTCAAATCTCGGCCACCCTTGCTTACCAACCCCACGTAGTCCCTCAAATTTCATAAGTACGACTAGTGAATTGAGGAATGCCCATTAACCAAAAACGCATACCCACTTCCATAAACGCATTGTAAACAAAACCAAAAAAAAAAACCAAAAAAAAATTGTAAATTCTATAGAAGAAAGAACTACATGTACAGAAAGAAATGTGGAAGGAAGAATACAAAATTAGCAAGCCATACCAGAAGGAAAAGGTGATGCAACAAGAACAAGGCCCAACGAGTGTTGTATCCTCCATATCCACGAAGAGCTAAATCGGCCTACAAATTCATCAAAAGAGATGTAAAACGGATAAGAAATTGAACACTAAAAGGAAATTTAACTTAAGATATATATTGAGATTTGAGAAGCAATGAAAGAACCTTGCGAGAGTAATTATCAGCGAGAGCAGCACCCCATCCACCTGATCTAAATCTAAATGATTGCTCCGTGATGGAGTCGCCAAATAACACTATTTGAGCTCTCATCCTCTCTCTCCCTTTCCTCAGTTCACGGATTGATTTGAATGGCAATGGAGCTGAGCAGGGCGGGACGAGGTCTCATCCCCTTCTCTGTTTAGATTGGGACAGGGACGGATAACATATGGAAAAAGTAACAAGAAATGAAATGGGAGTGGAATGTTTTTGGATTAGTTTATAGAATTTAAATTAGTTATATTGATAAGAGTTATAATAAATAATATTATAAATAAAAAATAGTAGTAGTTGAATCAGAGTTATTAATATATTATTCATATGTTTTAAATTTATTATATTTTTTAAAAATAGATTTTATATACGTATTTATATTTAAAAAATAATTATTTTATATAATCAAGAATGAGACAAGAAAATGAGAGAAGTAAATACCATCTCTATTTCGTTTGTTATCAAGAAGAGAAAAACTCATAAATAAATGAAAATGACATGGGGTGAAAAAATTTATTATTTTTAGGATTGACGTAGAGATAATCTCGTTTAATAATTGGTGTAGATTAAGTAACATTAATAATGATGCATGTTTAATATAAAAATTGTGAATAAAATGTGATTAGTAATAACTGGGATTAGTTATGTTCATGTTTGATTTGCATAACATTTCTTAATGGACTAGTTAGAATATATTTGATTTGCACAATGTATGATGAGATAAAAAATAATAATAATTTTGTTATACCAACTTTTATCTCCATACTTTTTACAAACTTTTCTTGTGCTGCCTTGTCAAATCTGTGTACAGCATATGTGGAACCAAAAACAAAACATATGCACGAAACCATTAATCAATACAACAATTTAAAACAAATATTTTCTCCATTTTTTTCAAAGAGAAAATGTTTTTTGGACAAAAGAAAAGATTATTGTAAAAAGAAAAAAGCTGATTAAAAAATAAAAATTATTACAAAAAAGCTAATTTATAAAAATTTGATTGCAAAAAAAAAATCTATCTGCGAAAAATCTATTAGGAATAAGATCGGTATTGTATAAAACAATTAGGGGTTTTATCACCTTATCATTATAATCAGTGACGGAGTCAAGAATTTGATGGAGGAGGGACACAAAAATATAAATATCCATGATAAGCAAAAAAAATTCATCCTTAAAAATTATGTTTCTTTTACAATTGACTTCGTTGGGTTTTCATCTTTTGAAAATTTTGCATAATTGTATTATTACTAATTCTATCAAAAACATCTCTATCTGTGTATACCACTAAGTTATCATTCATCCATTTGATCACCCACTCGATTTCGTAGTCGGTTCTTCACAACTTTCATAACTGAAAATAATCTCTCGACTGTAACGATTGCAACTGGTAAGATTAATACCAAAGTGAGAAGCAAATAAACGAATAGATATACTTTATTTCTTCCTATATTTACCATTTCTTTAACAAGATCAGCAATTTCACTTAAGCTTGAGAAATTATCATTTGACTACATATTAAGAATATATATATCAAGTTGATTATGAAGTACAATGAGCTCAATTGAAGATAAGTCCTTCGGATAAAATTCAGCAAGATGAATCAGCATCTTCTTGTCAAAGCTAGAAAATAAGTTCGATAGATTCAGACATGCGACACAAAGTAACAACTCACTGTTTGTCTTTGTGAAAACGAGCATTTAGTTCTTGAGTTTGCATATCTATGACAATATAGAATAACTCAACGCGAAAATGATGCAAGTTTGTCATTTCTGGGGCTTTACGCCTTCTTCTCCCTTGAGCTACAAACACATCAACCATATTGAAAATATTAATTCCATTCTTTTCGCAAAAAGAGATAACATCATCAAGTAAATATGTCCACCCACTCTACCACATCATTTAGAGTCGTTTTTTTTAGAAATCTCAATTAAATTCATAGTATTCACAATATCTTGATCTTTCTTTGTAATGCTTGTGATGTTTCAGATGTAATAGCCAATACTGCTATCATAAAATGAAGATTAAATATGAAATCAAAAAACTGTATTGAGTTCAACAATAAATTTGCTTCTGCTAATTATTCTAAATTTGAACCATCCTCTGCGATAATTTCAAGCACATAAATCACTGCTAAAAACATATTCATCAAACTAACTAAAGTATTATAATGTGAGCTCCAACGTGTCTCATCATAACGCTTGAAACGCGTATTCTTATTTGAGCATTGTCCAGTTGAAAGTTCTTCAACATTCAGTGCATTAACAACTTTTGCCACTTGTTTTTTTTTCAAGAATATCACGGCGTTCACATGATACCCGAACAGCATTCACCACATTATTAACAAAATGGAATAACAAGGCTATTTAATCATGATTCTTTGCTATAGCAACAAGAGCTAGTTGTAATTGATGGGCAAAACAATGAACATAATATGCAGAAGGATTCTCTTTTAGTATCAGTGTTTTAAGATCATTCAATTTACCTTGCATATTGCTAGCACCATCATAACTTTGTCCCCTCAACTTACAAATACTCAGTTGAAATCTACAAAATAAAGTCTCCATAGCATTCTTGAGTGAGAGAGCATTAATATTGGCAACGTACTCAACACCCAAAAAGCATTTAATGACGTTATATTTTCTGTCTACATATTGTATTATCACAGTCATTTGTTTCTTTATTGATATATCATGTGTTTCATCAATTAAAACTGAAAAAAAATGCTTCATCAATTAATCCTCACAAATTAGATTACCAAAACCACCTCTCTTGAGTTTGTATATCCAGCCCTCTGAAAGGTTTGGTAATCCAATGGAACTAGTACTTCAACCCAAATAAAGCAAATCAAATGAAATATTATGACTTCCAATGTATTGCTAAACCAGTTCTAAGCCCAAAATTTTTATCAAACATGGTCTTATGGTAAATTGTATTATGCTTCTGTCGATAGCATTAGTTTCTTTCTATGTCAGTTAACCGTCAAAAAAATATAACAAAATTTATTGATCTAAGTAATTATTATATTATTAATTTTTACTTTTTCCTTATATTTTTTATTTTCTATGTTGCCCTTAATCAAATAATAAAAAATATTAAACAAAATAATAAATTTATTTCAAATTACATATTTACTTTAAATGTGTAGATTATTTATATAAAAAATTAAATCATATTTTGTCTTAAAATAATAATGGTGTGGTCTATTTATTATTCATTTTTTAAATGTGAAATGTAATTTTTTTGAGACACTTAATAATATTCGATGAACTTAATTTTTTATATGAATGATCTACAAATTGTAAACAATAAAATAAATGAATTCGATCATTGAAATAGATCCATCTTATGCCTTAATAACAGTTCTTAAAACCTTTCATGATTTCATTTATATCAAAAATTAAATTAATTATTTCCATTAACAACGAGTTAAACCAACAATCCTACCGAGGAAAGACACTATAATTTCAAAAATCTCAAGGGAGCAATTAGTCTTTTCAATAAATTTAAAAAAAGGTCTCATGTAATTTACCCTTACTTTTAAGTCATTTCGCTAGTATGATATGCTTGGGAGTGCTTAGGCTTCGTTTGGTTTTTTAAGTTAATTTTAATTTTTTGTTTTTTATTGGATTTTAGTTTTTTACCTATTGTTTATTGGGTCATGCTAACCACCGCATAGGATAATAAAGACAAATTTTTTTCAATATCAATACACTTTTGGAGGTGAAGCTTACCACTTTTACAGATATTAATACACTTTGCGCAAATATCTATACATAATATACTCCTTATCTACCGCTCAATGGGTGGTAATTAGCATTTTCATTGTTTATTAACCTAAAATACTTTTTCATTCTTTTAGAAATATTATAACTTTTATTATTAACATCCAATTTTATTAAAATAAATATTTTTAAAACTCACTAGTAAAGATCTATTAAATAAGATTCATATTAAATATAAAATTATGTAAAAATAAAAAATTATAATAATTTATTTTTTGCTTAAAATCTTTTTGGCTTATTACATTATCAACTTTTAGCTTATAGTCGCTTTAAGCCAAATCATATTGCATGTTGGTTTTAACATTTAAGCCATTCATAAAATTTAGGAAAAATTACATTTAGCACACTTGAGATTTAATCTTATTTTAGGAACCTTCCCTGAGATCTCTAAAATGACACTGACCTCTCCTGCCAGTGTTTTCAAAGAGACGACGTTAACTAAAAATGATATTTTACTATTTTACCCTTATAATTAATTAAAATTTTATAAAATTAAAATTTTCAAACCCTAACTCGGTGAGGTGCTATCACCACCACACTCATCTTCTTCTTTTTCACCGAATCACCACCACCAGCAGCTGCCTTCTCTCGAGCTCGTCTCACTCATATTCTCCTCCTCGTCTTCATTAATCCTCGACCTGAGGTTCTAGAGTAGCGCCATCGCGACTAGACAAATATTTTAAAAATCAAACAATTTTCTATTTCAATCCTCTTCTTAACAAAGATTTGTAGTGGACACATATAAAATAAATATGTAATTTGAAATAAATTTGTAATTTGAAATAAATATGTAAGTGACTGGGATTTAACTGTCGACTTATCTTCATTTTAGTGTCGAATTATAAAATTGCAGTTAGTCTCAATAGTTTTAGAGTTGACTTATTTTGATTTGGTGTTGTCTCAGAAAATTGTAGATGGTGTTAGTTGTTTTGGAGTCGACTTGAAATCATTTAGTGTCAACCCAAATAGCTTGTTCCCGCAAGGAACCTTTGTGTCTACTCATAAACTTTTGGTGTCGACCTATTTGAGTTGGAGTAAAAAATTGTCTTGAATTTCGCAAGGTTTGTGTAGGTGTTGACTCAAATTCTTTTTGTGCCGATTCAATTTGTTCAACTGCCTGGATTCCGGTCTAATACTAAAGGTGTCGACCCAAACTAGTTTGGTATCGACTCAAATAAATACTTGAAACGCCTTAGATAAACATGTTAAGGTGTCGACTCAAATTCTCAATGGTGTCGACTCACTTGAGAGTTTCAAGCGTACTTAGCCTTTAAGTGTTGACTCAAATATCAATTTGTATCGACTCAAAATATTCTTTGATAAAACACTTAGTGTCAACTCATTTGATACCAAGAGTTAGCACAAATGATTGATGGTGTCGACTCATTAGTCATGTAGTGTCAACACTTACCTTTTTAGAAACAAATAAATATAATTCATTTTAAATCAATTTAATTAAGAAAATGACTTATTAAAATCATCATAATCTAAAAAGGCCCTTGGGGTAACAAAGCTATTCTGCAAAATTATAAAATGGAAATACCAGTTAGATCTCCATCTAGCCACCAGTGAGATGCTGAACAATAAGGGATTTTTCATACTAACCACAACTATTTCGTACAATTTTTTGATTCTGACATTTTCAACTCTCCTGGAACTAATCTTTTTCTTGATTCAAAGACGATAGAGAAATTAATTTCTTTTGGTAAAATAAGGCATGGATGCAGGTCGAACCGTGTTTAGTTTGTTGATCGGTGGCAATCATAGTTCCAGGGTTTGGTTTGCTATTTGGATTTTTTTTCAACTAGTGCTTCGTTCATCAGCAATACCACGCCGATGGTGGTGGGGTAGTTGGTGGTGGTGGAGTGATCGGTGGAGTGGTCGGTGGTGGTGGGGTGGAGCCTAGTGTTGGTTGGTGTTCACTAATCTTTCTCTTTGCAGTTCTTCTAGTTTTTTAAGATCAATTATTTAATTCTTTCTGGAGTTGGAAATGGTAAATGAGAAGAAAACATAAAATATTTAACGATAAAATCAATTTTCGTTTAGTCAACTAATAGAAAGGTTAAAGTGAAATACAAAAATAAAACAAAAAGGAATGAAGTGTCATTTTAGAGATCTCAAGGGAGGTTCTTGAATTAAACTTAAATCTCAAGAAATGTGAATATAATTTACCCTATAATGTGACTTAAAACGAAAAGTTTAGCTTAAAACTAAGTTACTAAATGAGACCTTAATAATTAGCATTTTAAAAAAAAAATATTTGCAGTAAGTTTCTTAAAATTTAATCTGTATTTTTTTGTTTTACGTTTTTCATAATTAGAACAATTATAATAATACTATTTTTACCAAAATATAAAAAAAATATAAAACAAAGAAAAAGGTTTTTAACAAAGATGTGATTTGTGTTCAAAATAAAATATATTTTTACTTATACTATGTTTCAATTAAAAAGCCTTGTGACTTTTTTTTCGGAGTGTTTTTTTTGTCTTTTATGAATTTTTTTTATATTTTTATTTAGATTTTTTACTTTTTAGTTCTTCGTGATGAAAGAATTCTAAAAAGTATGCTCGTTATCATTAATTTTGAAAAAAGGTTTATTAAAGACAAAAAAATTTAAAAAAACCAAAAAGTCTTCTAAGTTGGTTTTTTTCGTCTTATATGAGCTTTTTTAGGTTTTGATTAAAAAATTTTACTTTTTTATTTTCTCATAATGAGAAGAATCTAGAAAGTATATTTATTTGGGCTAATATTGAAAAAATCTCAATAAAGACGAAAAAAACTTGCGAAAAAGTAGCTACTCCAAACACAAGCTACTACACAATTTTTCATTTTCTTAGTTGCTTACATTTTACATTATTTTGTGTATTAAGTGTGTAATTTCTTTTAATTTGTATTTAGATATATACACAAATATGAACTAATTTTTTTTTATTAATTTTATAATTGACATCAATAATTTGGAAAGGGATATGCCCACAATAATTTGAAGATTCATAAAAAGTAGAGCGCGCTAAATTGGAACTCATTTATTTTAAAAAAATATCTGGATAAATTTGAGGGGAAATTAATTATTAGTTCCATTTTATAAGATGTGAAGAAGATTTAATCTCATTACTAATTTTTTTTAAAGCTCCAATGCTCTTTTTTAAAATCTCATTAGCAACATAACATTTTTGCCCTTCAATAAGTCCGCCTGACCACGAAACTCCCCCGATAAGTTTTCCTTATTTGCTCCGCTATGTGAAGTGCCCGAGCACTAGGATTTGAGTCGACACAGTAGTTGTAGTATGTGAATGGAGAAAGCTTAATTTCGACTTTATCAAATCTGATCTCGTCGGCGATGAATTTTTCTACTTCCAATGACAAATCAATATCCAATCCTCACAAAAATTCTCTGACAATGGAGATCTCGTCAACAACGGAGGATCTTGATAGTCTGGTGATGTGAGGCAGAACCAGTTAATAGTGAGCAATTTTAGGAACTGTGGAGGTAGTGGAGGCGTCCCTACAAGATCTAGGTTTACTCGAATTTAAGAGAAAAATTTCTCAGAAGGGAATGATTGAGAATTTTTTATTTTAGCTAATAATTTTTTTTTTCAAAAAATGAGGTTTTGATTGTTACATGAGAAATTTTTTAATTTTTATTTCTATTGAAAAAATTGAGAAATAAATAAATTTCTCAGTTTAAAGAAAAAAAAAAATTTCTCAGTTGCTGTGTACAAATGGAGTTTATAGACATATTAAGTATTAGAAATAGTGAATTCACTTGGCCATTTTTAGAATTGATTTCTAACCATTATTCTAGAATTGATTTTTGAATTCAATTGGCAATTGAATTCCAGAAATCAATACCATTCATTTGGCAATTGATTTTCTTATTCATTTCTTTTGTAACCTTCCAAGAGAGAAATTCTATATAAGATCTCATTTAGTATTTTGTAGAGATATGAGGTATGGTGAAGAGGTGAGATACAAGGATACAATTCTGAGATTACAATGTGTGAGAGAGAGAGAAAGACAGACAAGGTACGTTCGCGTAGCCGATCTTTGGAGGTGTTCCAATGTTCGGGTCAACCGTTTTATCCTGGGAGAATGACGCCGGTGGAAAAACCTACAACACTCTTGGTAGGCGGTGAATCATTTTTAAGGAAACTGCGTTTGTAGGACTCGGTTTGCATATTCTATTCATGTTATTTCCTGTATTTTTATTTTCTGTAAATTATATTTATTGTAATCATTGAAAGTTAGTAAACATGTATTTTCTGGACCACCGAGCGTATATCGCGTTGTTATATTTCTCCAACATTAAGTATAGCAACATAAAATGGGAACTGATTTTTTTTAAAAAAAGTTTGGAATATGACTAATATTTCTACAAATCTTACTTATAGGCTCCCTATTTAAAAATTGGAAATTTTAGTCAAAGATTCAAAAAAATAAGTTTTAACGCGTAAGGTTCATAAACAAAAATTTTAACGCACAAAATCTAATTGCGTGATTTCTCTCAAAAATACCCAGCAAACAGATAAATTGATCTGTGTTATTTATACGTGCTTTTAATAAGACAGATAAATTTATCTATATTATTTACACGTGCTTTCAACAAGATATATAAATTTATCTGTATTTTTTATATATGTTTTGAAAGATACAAATAAATTTATCTGTATTCTTTATACGTGTACTTACAATAAGATAGATATATTTATTTATGATCTTTATACGTATTTTGTAACATCCCGAATTTTCGTAGTTATTTTGCAATAAGAAATTAATTAATAAATAGTCTTAAGTGTATAAAAAAATATAATATATATTTAAATTAAGATATGAGATAATCTTCAAGTTTGATAATTATTATTATGGATAACCCAACCGTAGTGGTGGTTATTTTTTTTAGGATTGAAGAATTATAATTGGAGTGAGAATTATTTTGGATAAACATAAGAAGGCTAAAAGATAGAGTAGGATTAGAATTATGATAAATATAAAAGATTTAGAAATAAATAAAATATTATTTAGAGTTGTATATATATTTATCTTAAAGCTAATTTGCTTTAGTCAATTAGAGAGATTCGAATAAAAAAAAAAGAAAAAAAATTTACAAGAATCTTGATAAGATAATAAAAATGTAAAGAGATTAAGAGATAGAATTTAAGTATAGAATTTTTCAGAGTTAAAAAATTATAAATAAATATGAAAAACATTTAAGATGTACATAAATCAGTTTGGATATATAAAATATAGTTCTATATATAGAGAGAGTAGGAAATGGGAGAAATTTAGAACAAAAAGAATAAGAACTCTCGAAATTCATTAGAGAGAGAGAGTGAGAGAAAAAGAAGAAAAAAAAAAGAAAAAGAGAATTAGAAGAAGACGAGGAACATGAAGGCTTGATTCTCACATTCTTAGTCATGGGTAACGATTTGGTGCGGCATATTTTTTAGTACTTCCATGCACTCTAATGTATTACTTTCAATCGGGTAAGTTTTTAATCATAAAAAAACATGTATGCTTATGTATTTTTGATACATAGAATTCGATTTTGGCGTTATATATATATATATATATATAGTTAATCGATAAATTAATAATGTATTTTAACTCGATAATCGTAATATTTTAATATGTTATCATTCAAACATTGATTGACATAAATAATGGTTTTAATATTATTAAATATTAAATATTAAATAAAACAAATAATAAATATGTTAGAAGGATGATAGAAAATAAAAATAAGTCAGAAACTACATATTATTCGATTAAATTAACGGCAAAAGTTAATTATATTTTTATAATATTTGAATATATTATTATTGGAACCTAAATTGAAGTAACCAATTGTTTTGATTTGGGTAGATATTATATCAAAAATAATAAATTAAATAATAATAATAATAATAATAATAATAATAACAATAACAACAATAAAATTAAGAAATTGCTACAATAAAATTCATTCAGTGAGCATGGTACTGCAATGAAGAGATTTTATCTTTTATAAAAGAAATATAATATTTTGATACACCAAGTCATGATTCGAATCAATTTTGCATAATATTTTGATATTGAAAATAGTTTATTCTCATGATTTTTTTTAATGCGTACACTTCAATTTTGAGAAAAAAAAAATATTATCTAAAAATATTGACATAAAAAAAGTTTAAATAGTTAATTGATACGATGAATAGCTCAATTTGACTCGATTATCATGAAATTTAATATTTTATAGATCGGATCTAGATTAAGATAATGAATGATCTTGATATCATTAAATGTTAAGTGTTAAGTAAATAAATAAATATTTTGAATGATGATAGAGAATAGCAAAAATAAT
>JAULJZ010201074.1:0-19687 GCA_032270985.1 Heliamphora pulchella
GAGACTCTAAATAAGAGAGAATATGGCCCTGTTTGGGCTAAATTTTTTATTTTTGTCTTTTTAAAATTTTTGTTAATTTTTATTAAACTTTTTATTTTTTTAAATCGTTTCGATGAGATGAACCGAAAAGTAAAAAATTTTAATTGAAAGATAAAAAAAAAGGTTCACTAAAAACGAAAATAAGCAACATAAAATTTGATTTATTTTTTATTTTTTCTGAACTTTTTTTATATTTCGATCAAAAATTTTATTTTTTCGACTCAACTCAATGAGAAAAGTTGAAAAATATAATAGTCTGACTCAATGATAAATTTTTTTTGTTAAAAATAAAAATAAAAATAAATAAAAAAACAAATAAGTAATTATCTCAAACTTGGGTTTTGTGCTCTTTCTCTCTCCTAAAATTAATGGACAAGAATTTCGTAAATTAGTAGTTGTTTGGAAAAATTATTATAGAACTTTACGTTAAGATATTGATATAGTATGTCCAATTAATATATATATAAAACGTGCGCGTGGGTGATGTATCTCCTTAATATAGAATTATATTGACATAGAATAATTGATGATAGTTCATTGCAAAGTCACTCTATAAGCTTATAAATACATGACCTGTATATTTTATTTGAATAGATTATATCACTATACGTTTTCTATCGAATAACTCCTTGATTAACATAAAAGGAATATATCCATTAAAACATATTAGGATTTCTTGTGCTTTAAAATATTATTAGTTTTTTTATATATAATTTTATGATCTAAAATGTTCATATATTGTCGCCCTCACGAGTAAATTATTCATACAAAAAAATTAGATTTATTGAACATAATTAGCCACATGATCTTATCATATTTGTTTAAATGTTTATTTTAAAAAATAAACATTAATTTTTAAAAATCAAATGTAATCGGATCTTGTGACGAACGATGTATATATAATCCATGTGATTTTGTGTGTGAATAATATTGTCGGTGTGATCTACAATATAATCGGTTCAAATAATCAAATTATGTTACAATTAACACAATTTTTAAACATAGCAAATCCTACCGTGCCAGGAAACTCATTCTCGATTTTCAGCACGTGGAAGCCACAATTTCATTCACGATTTTCAGCACGTGGCAATCTTTGGTCCATAGAAGGGCTTGATTAAGTAGAAATGGCAATTTTTATCTATTTATTCTGCTCACGCAGATCCCTGTCCCATAATGTATGAGCATTTTTTTAATTGGTATTTATATGTACAAAATTTAATTTTTTAAAATATTAAAATATTATAATTATCTCTTATTTTTTTATTTATTTTTTACATTTTGTGTATTTAGTTCTATAGATTCATCAAATATTATTTTCTATTTATTTTATTATTTATAACTCTAATTAGTATCATTTTTTTAAATTTTTAAAAATCTTCTTGAAATATTTTAGCCTACACCCCATTCCCCAATACTTCTTGATACAAATTTTTTCGCCACAATTAAATAAGGTACAGGATTGGAGATTTTATTTTTGGTCATGTCTGCCCGATTGCCATTATTAGTTGAAAGGCACCAAAAAAATTAATAAGAGGAGTTCGATATCTTCCCCCACCTCCACGGTCCATGTGTGGATGGAGTAATTATTCAGTAGCTTTGATAAATTACGTGATATTATTTATATGGTATTATTATATATTATAGTTTGACTATATGCACAAATATATAATACATAATCAGTCATAGATCAAACTGTTTGTTTAACTTTAAATAACATATATATCATTTTACCGGTAAAAACACGAATTTACAATTTAATTTGGAATTGAAATCTATATATTGAAACCTTTTCTACTTAATAATGTAACACAAAATATTTCGAGTTGGACAATAGTGAATTGTCTTTGTTAAGTAAATAAAAGAAAAACGAAAACTTACTTAGTATGTATTAAATATTTTTATTTACTTAAAATATTACTTTAACAATATCACATATTGTTCGACAAATTATAAAGTATTCTCGAAGTACCATGTAAGGAATTATATGTAGTACTTTTGACAAATAAAAATATTTAATACATTCTAAGTGAGTCACTTGTGTGTTACACTTATCCAACAAAGATGAGTCAACATTGTAGAGTTATATTTTGCTATATTATTAAATAAAAATACTACATAAATAATATAACGTGATATTTTGAAACACTACCAAATAATTACTCATACTATTCCTAAATTAGCTAATAATTTATCGTGCAAATGATCTACTAATAAATTAATTTCGTCACCTTTTTGTCTCTTATCTATTTAACATAAACAGTAACACATAATGGTCAAAACTACCGTACAATTACTCCTACTAATTACAGTGGTAAATGAGGTTCTTATGAGTGCCATTGAATTCATATCTAGGTCAAACAACTGTACTGTAAGGCAGCGACAGCGAGGCCTTGTTTGCCAAGATTTTAAGTTGAATTTTTTTGTCCTTTTTAGGCTTTGTTTAAAATGTTTAAAAAGCTTGATTTTTAATATATTTAAATTTTTTTTAAAAAGAGAGAAATAAAATAAAGTTAAGGTGTTTGGGATAATTTTTTATAATAGCATTTTTGCTTTTTTGTTTTTTTATTAAAATGTTTAATATACCCATGCTTTTCTTTTTAAATTATAGTGTTTGGAATATTAGCATGACTTTTTTTTAATTTTTGTGAAGAGAGTTGACTTTTTTAATTAATGGTATTATAATAAATTTAGTTCAAAAAAGTTAAAATATTTGAAATGTATATAAGTTTTTTTTTTTTTGCATTAAGAGATGAAAAAAAAAGTTAATTGACAATTTTTAAAAACCAAACAATATGCTTAAAAGCCAACTTTTTGTTAAAAAACCACTTCTTTTGGATCCCTTTAAAATTAAAAAGTCATTTAAATCACATTTATTAACTTTTGACTTTTTGTCTTTGTACATATTAACTTTTAATTTTTTAGTTTTTTTGCTTTTTTATATAAAATATATTTATATATTTTTTTAAAATATCATAACTTTTACTATACATATTTATTTTTTATAAAAATTATATTTTTAAATTTTATTTTTTAAAATCTATCAAACAAGATCGACATTGAATATAAAATTATATTAAATATAAAATTACGTGAAAATAAAATTTAAAAAAATTATAACAATTTTCCGACTTAGGACATTTTATCTTTTTGTTTTTTGACTTAAAATAAAATTTAAGCTAAATTTTTTTGACTTGTTGCGAGGCATAAAGTCGTCCATGTAGTTTATCAAATAAAATTTTTATTTATTTAATTTAAAATAACTTAAAAATAAAAAGTTTTATTTAATTCAAAATTACCAAACGAGATCTAAGTCATCGAATTACTACCATTTACCATGTTGAAGATTTTGTTTTTTAAGAGTTAACAAAATAATTATATAAGTAATTACTTAGAGGTTCATTATTTTTGAGATAATAATTTTTTTGTGTATTAATATAAATTATTTTCTGTTAATTAGAGAATAAAAATTAATAATTTACATTAATATAAGGCATAATAAATAAGACTGATATTTCAATCTCCAAAATATATAAACAAAACAAAACAAACATATATTATAGTTGCTTTTTTTTTTGTACATTTAAAATCTATGATGTGTCAAAATGAAATTCGACATTCTTCTAAATTCCTGAAGGCTTTGTTTGGAAATTTTTCTCTCAGTAATTTGTTTTCATCTTTTCTAAATTTTTTATATTTGTGTTTAATTTTTTTTGTTTCAATTTCTCTCGTCATGAAAGATTTTTGAAGTAAACAAAAAAGTTGACCAATGTAAAATTTTTTTACTAAAAACAAAAATAAGTTATATTTGGTTTAAACATGTTTTTTTGTAATTTTTAATTTTTTTTTTATGTTTTGGTCTAAAATTTTAATTTTTTGACTCTTATTATGAGATGAACTAAAAAAGTATAAAAATATAAACTAAAATTAAAAAATTTACTAAAAAAGAAAAAAGCTATTTTAGTTTTTTTTTTTTTTGACAAGCACCACCAAAATCTTTTGTATTGAGATTTACACTAAATGTTTGAACTTTCAATATATAAGATCAAATTTCCCATGTAGTACCGTTACTCCTTGTGCTTAAAAACATTTTGAATATAATTTTATTAAAAGATTAATTTTAACTAGTAATCAATTTTTTTAATTATTTAAAGATACAATTTATTAAAAAAATTTCTTAGTCTCATTCTTAATTTCAGCGATAAAAAATAACAAAATATGTGTAAATTAAAACTAAAATGTATAAAATTAACTATATTTTTTGGCCATGTACAAAAGTGTATATATTTTAAACACATATTTTTTATATTTTCACTTTTGTTAATTTTTTTTATGAGAGAGAGAAAAAGGTTATAAATTTAAAATAAAGAGAAAATTTAGATTTACGATTAAAAGAGCGAGAATCGATTAGTAAGAGGAGAGAGATAAAAAAATAAAAAGGAGAAAAATATAAATAAAAATTTAACTATTAAATTAAACAAATTTGAACTTTTAAATATGCCTAGTAAATATCACATCATGAGTGTTTTAGTTTTTTAATCATACAGTAATGCTATGAATCTAAAAATAAAATTCAGAAAATTACTCAGAACGTAATTTGAATTTTCATATTTAATATGATGTGAAACACACTTTAAATGAATCTTAACCATTTAAATTATTTTTTGAATTTTATTTTTGAGTTCATAACATTACTTGAAGAAATTGAGAATAGAAAATAACTGTATATATTTTCTATCAATTGAAACTGTACAATATATGGCCTATTTATAGGCGAATAGGGATAAACAATAAGGAGATACAATAGAATAAAATCAAATCAGAATAAAATCAATCTAATCAATCTAATATTCTAATCAATCTAAATCTAATATTCCAACAACTGTTAATCATATTTTTTGATTGAAAGCCACTAATTAAGAATGGCAATGCAACGGGATATGATTAGAATTAGTTCTTTTATTTTTATTTTCTATTTAATTGGATAAAAAATGAGATAAAATATTGAAAAGTAACAAAAGATAGATTATGAACAAAAATATTTTGGAAATAATTTTTAAAATTTACAAAGAGATTGGTACAAGGACGGATGCAAAAATTAATATCCTTAAATAGGAGACAGAAATAGAGTGCCACGAATATTGTATGATTATTTGACCATATCATTTGTGTAGTTGCATCTTTTTTAATGTCAAATTCACTGACAAAATTTAATGTGATGTCTGTTATATGAAAAATTATTAGGAACCCTCAAATATTATATGATATTAATTATGTGTAAAAGTGGAGAGATTTTGTAATAGCTGCTGCTTGGGCTAGAAGTTGAAAATTTTATTTTTTATTTTTTTCAAAATTTTTTAATTAAATTTTTTAATTTTTTAAAATTGTTTCGATGAAATAAATCAAAAAAGTAAAAAGATTTGATTGAAAGATAAAAAAAAGTCATTAAAGCCAAAAATAATAAACATAAAATTTGACTTATTTTTGTCGTTTTTAAACTTCTTTTTTAAATTTTCATAAAAAAATTTATTTTTTTAACTCGTCTAGGTGAGTAGAGTTAAAAAATATAATTGGTTTACTAAATAATAAAAAATCTTTTTACTAAAAATAAGAATAAGCAACTATCCCAAACAGGGCCATAGAGTCTTTTATAATAAGAATTTTAATATAATAAGAAAAAAGTTTAATTTATAAAATTATCAGGTTAACTTTACTTACCTTACCTAAAATGGTTTGTAGTGTTGATATATAAGTAAAAGAGGATCTACACTAATAACTAATCAAATTAGCTAACTAAACTCCCACAATCTTATTTTAGTTAGCTACTTTTTATTTAATACTCCAGCAATACTATTTATTTTAACTAGCCAATTATTAAATAATATTTTTTCATATATTTTTAAATTTCAAAATACATCATTTGGTACAAATACAAGTACAACACTAATCCATACACAAAAAGTAATAATATTTAATTTTTGGTCAGCGAACATTGACTAGCCATATTTGACTGGGTGTTGGGCAATACTACTACTAGTAATTTTTTTTTTTTTTTACTAATTTTAGTTATAAATTAATTTTTTTTTCAAATATCCACAACTTTTATTACAACTTATAACTACTTTTTCTTTTATTTCAGCTACAAACTACAATATTTACTAAACACTCACAATTTTTGTCACAAACTACAATTTATAAGTTACTAGTTGTAATTTTGCCAAACACCTGCCCCGTTTGGTAACGTTTATATTTACTGTTTTATGTTTTTTGTCTTCCGTCCCCAAAAGAACAGCATTGATAGTAATGGTGAGAAGGAGAGCTAGTGCTTCAGTTCGGTGAGGGCTTTCTCACTTTCTTCATCCCCAACGAATTGATTTGCTCTCTTCATTGCCTTGAAGAATTGATAGCTTGAAGAATTGATAGCACCGAATAGATGCTCGGCTAATGAACCGGTTAAGTACTGCAGCCATCCCAATTAACTTCTGGACCTCTTTTAAATTCTATGGGCTCTTTAGGTTCTGAACAGTTAAGATTTGTTCGGGATTTACCTCTATTCTCCTGTGAGTCACTAAGAAGTCTCAGAATTTCAAAGAGCTTACCCCAAAGGCACACTTAGAAGTGTTGAGCCTAAACTTGTAAGCTTTGAGGAACTCTTACGTTGTTCAAATGTATACTTGGATGTTTGGTCTTTATCATCATATCGTCAATGTAAACCTTCATAGTTTTACCAATCAAATCTTCGAACATTTTAGTGGCAGGCCTTTGATACATGGCTCTTGTGTTTTTGAGTCCGAACGGCATTACCCAATAGCAATATATATACTGAGGAATAATGAAAGCTGTCTTCTTCATGTTTGGGGGGGTCATGGCTAATTGGTGGTATTCCATGTATGCGTCCAGAAAACTCATTCTTTCATACCCTGCTGTCGAATCGATGAGCTGATCAATTTGGGGCAAAGGGAAGCAATTTTTGAGGGTAGGCTTTATTCAGGTCGGTAAAGTCAACACAAACTCGCCACTTTTCATCCTTTTTTTTTGACTACTACTGTGTTGGCCAACCAGGTCGGATAATGGATCTCTTTGATTGCTTTCGCTTCTTTTAAGCGCTGAACCTCTTCAACTACCGTCGTTGCATGATGTGGGGTAGACTTCCTGGGCTTCTGCATTACTGGCTTCCTTAGGAGATCCACCTTTAACCGATGACTGATTACTTTGGAGCCTATTCCTGGCATCTCGTAGGGCGTCCATGCAAAAACTTATTTGTTCTCTTTTAAGAACTCCATCAATTTGATTTCTTCTTGTTCGGACATACTGGTCCCGAGCAAGAAGTACCAATTTGGATCCTACGAGGAGATGCAGAACTTCTTTAGGTCTTCAACTACCTTTTCTTCGGTTGTTCAGTTGTAGTCGTAGATGTTGGGTCCATCATCTACCTCGATAGTTTTTACCTCGGGGGTACTGTTTTCTGTCTTTTATCGTGGCTAGGAAGCACTGCCTTGCTGCGTGCTGATCTCCCTTGATCTCGATTACTTTCTTTTCCATATAGAACTTAAGGGACTGGTGGTAGGTTGATGGGATTGCTCCTAAGCTGTGTATTCATGTTTTTCCTACAATAGCATTGTAAATGAAAGGTTGATTGACAATTAGGAATTTAGTGCTTACTATTGCAGGCCTTGCCTTTACTGGCACAGTTATTCTCCCTACTGGTCACACAAGGTCTGTGCTGATGCCGATCAGTGGGGTCATGCACCTTTTGAGTGCTGAATCCTTTAGCTCTAGCTTTTGGAAAAGGCTGTAGTGCATGATGTCAACCGAACTCCCCCTGGTTCACCAATATTCGCATTACATCGTAATTGGCAATACGTAAAGTTAGTACTAGAGCGTCATTGTTGGAAAGATGTACTTCTATGAGGTCATCGTCTGAGAACCTAATCCCTCGCATCTGGTCCTGGCTAGAATTCGCCTCTGTTCTTCGACGTTTGCCCTTATCCACTTTCATTGTGTCGGCCAGAATCCTGGGTTGATGTCGAATAACTGCTCAGGTGATAGCCCAGTAGTGCCATGAATCATCATTACCACCTCGAGAGGAGCATCCCTTTGCTCGGGCCTTTGGTCTTGCGCTTGTGGTTTTTCTTCTTGAGTAGTCTTCTTGGTGTCGATAAACTCCAAGAGATACTCTACTTGGACCAGATCTTCCAGGTGCTTTTTGAATGTTCGGCATTCCCCCGTCAAGTGGCCATGGTCCCGATGGTAGTGACACATCCTCTTTGGATTTCATCTATTCGGATCACCGATCAACTTTAGTGGTCACTGAAAATAGGGCTTGTCTTTTATCTGGTCTAGTAGTTTGTGTAGAGGCTCTTTAAACATCATTTGTAGAGCTTGGTAGGCCATCGATTCCTTTTCTCTTGGGAGTCTTTCCTAGACTTTTAATCCTTTCGCCCTTTATCTTTTCTTTCTGGCTGTTTGACTAAGGCCATACTCTATTCGGCTTGGCTTATATCTTCATCAACCTTTGCATGTTGTTTGATTTTCACCATCAATTCAGACATAGTAGATATGGTCTTCTTGATGAGGAATTATCTTATACGGCTCTGTAGAGGCAGACCTATTTTGAAAGATGCCACGGTTAGCTGCTCGCTGCAATCTTCTGTCTCATTGTAGGCTTCACAAGAACGCCGAGCATACTCTCGAATTGTCTCACCCTCGTTTTTTCGTAGGGCGAGTAGTGTGTCGAAGCTTTTTGGCTGTCTGTTGTTTGTGATGAACCGAGCGTTCAATGATTCAGCTAATTGTTGCCAATTAATTATTGATCGGGGTGGTAACTTATAGAACCAACTGATAGCAGTTTTTCCTAAACTGGATGGGAACGTGCTAAAAGAAAGTACATTGTTCCCACTCCAGAGTGTCATTGCCTGTCTATATTGGCAAATATGGCTTACTGGATCTGTCTTATTATCATACATCTCGAACTTTTGCGGGGAGAACTTGTGTGGTGGATTTGTATTCTCAATGACCTCGGTTAATGGTGATATCGAGATCTGTTTAAGTGCTTTCCTTGCTACATCTTGTGCTGTTCGACCACTATCGTGTTGCATTCTGGAACCTATTCTTTTTTCCAACCACAACAGAAGGTCTTGGTTTGGGTCCAATTCGGCCCGAGCTACCCTTCGAGGGTTTGGATTAGTAGATTCAGCTCTAATGGTATCATTTTTCTTAGAACTTCTTAGGCTCTTCTCGGGTGCCTTGCACCTTCGTTTTTTAGGATGACTCGGACTATAGGATTCTGGGCTTTGTTCGGTCTCTTCTAGCTCGGGCCTCTCTCTTTGTCTTATGCATGAATCCCTTTGGGTTTCTTGCCTTTGGATCATTTGCTTAAGTTTCTCGATTTCTCTATCGCGTTGTTTCATTATCTCTTCAAGATTGTTGATGATCCCATATCGCCTTGCCAACCTCTCCTATAATCTCCCTCTCTCTCTTGAAGATGGAGGAGAGGAGCGTTCTCCTCTAGAGCTTGTGGTAGAGTAACGTAATTGCTTCCTATTATGTGAGGCGTTGTCCCTGCGCCTTTGAATCTCCGACGGGACCCTAGGGACCCTTGGTCACTCTGGAATGACTGTATAGATCTCTGAGCGATTCCTTCTTGTTCTCTAGCATGGTTTCCGGTGAATCCAGTAGGAGTCTAGCTTATGATTTCGTTGGTTTAGGATCGTCGTTTCCACAGACGATGCCAAATTGTGCGTGTTGGAAACTAGGCACCACAATTAGAACTAGAGGTGTTCAAAAAACCGTTTAAACGGTTAAACCGGTCCGGACCAATCCAAACCATTGTTCGATTTTTTTGATGAACGGTTTGGTGAATGGTTCTAAATAATTGGGAACCGTTCCTTATGGTTCGGTTCCCAGATTAAGTTTCAGAAAATCGTATGGAACCGAATCGATCTGTCACTTATTAATAATATTTATATTATGTATTATATGTAAATAAAAAATTTAAAAATACTATTTATTTTATGTTACTTTTTTTTTATTTTTTATTTTTTTCTCATACCATCGTAATATTATATAATTTATAAACTATTGATAATAGATGAAAAAATAATAAAATATAATTTATAATTTATAAAAACGAAAATATTTTTTTGTAAGAATATGAAATAAGTGATAAAAGAAAATATAAAATAAATAATATAAATAAAAAATAAAGATTTAATAGAAAAAATAAAACAAATAAATATATAATTTTTTAAACATAAAATATAAAACAAATATTTATCCTTAGAACCGCGGTTCCAAACCAGAACCGAACTGTTATTTATTGGTTCGGTTCGGTTCGATTCCATAATACATACGGTTTAGTTTCGGTTCTTAAACTCTTGAAACAGTTTAAAATTGTTTGGTTCTTGGTTTAGCTCAAAATCGAACCAAATCAGACTGTGTATACCCCGAACTAGAACCAATCGGACTAGTTCAAATATGATGATCCCGAACAGAATCACAAATAGAACTCCTTGTTGCCGAACTCACTGGAGGCTGCCTTTGATGTTGCCGAACTCCTGGAAGACGAAGAACACCGTTAGTGCTTTTCGACGTGGTTAAGCCGAAAAGCACTTCGACGTTCAAGTTAGATTTCTCTTTAGGAGGTTTCTAATCAAGAATTGAGTTAGAATTGTATACTTGACTGTATGGAGTGTCTTTCTTTATATAGGGATTAAATCCTAAGAGGCCGAGTTGTCTTAAGACTCTGCCTTTTATCCTTAATCCTTAGCTTACCAGGGATTATGCCTTATTCTAAAGTAATTCATATTGCTTTAGGATGCCTAGACTCTGCATTCCCGAACTACTATATCAAGAATGGGATCTTCTTGAGTTATTCTCTTGCCTATGACTGATTTGGGTTTGAGTATTATGCGCTGCTCCTTCCTGGGGTAGCCCAAACTCAACATGGACCGAATTGTTAGTGGGCCGACCCTATGAAGTAAGTTTGAACCTGTTTGTTATAGACTGAATTTTCAGCCCGTATTTTTGTCCACCCTTATTCACTTTACTTTTGCAGAGCTCACATTATTGTCTTTTCTTATTTTCTTTGTAAAGCGTAATTTGTGGATTAATAATGTGAAAAAAAAATTTGTTTTATCTCGTGAATGTTAGATCCTAATTGCGTTCATTGTGGGAGCGAATTAACCCAAGAACAAGCACATTAAAATATATCAAAAAATTTAACAAAATGAGCTGACGGGCCCAAAATATCCCCCTGAAAGGTTGAACAAATCAGGACAACAGCATCCAAATCGAGAGCGAGAGAGAGAAAGAATGAGTTTCCTTGCAGGGAGATTAGCGGCCACAGAGGGGGCCTATTTCTTACAAGAATCCAAACGAGCCGTTGGCCGTCTCGCCCAGAAGACCAAAACAAAGCTCCCTTCAACATCACAATCCCCAATTGAAAACGAAGCTCAAGCCGATGTTCTTCCTGAGGTTTTGAGGCACTCTCTCCCTTCCAAGATCTTCCAATCGCCGCCCGATTCGTCTCTCTCCACATCATCCAAATGGGTTCTGCAATCTCATCCCAATAATTCTTCTTCTGTCTCGCGCGACGCTTTGAACCCTCTTCGGGCTTACGTTTCTCTGCCCCAGGTCACTTTTGGCCCCAAAAGGTAATCTCTCTTCTTTCCTTTTCGGTTATTATTGATAGTTTTTAGATTGTGGGCTCTACAAGTTTGAGCCTAATTCATGTATTTTTTGGCTTAATTCAAGTTGGGTAAGTTTTGATGACAAGATTGTTATTTAAAAAAAAACGAAAATTAAGGTTCTGAATTCTGAAGTCTTGACTCTTGAGCATCATTTGAGATGTTGGCTAGTAGGGTGTGTGTAATCGGATTGGGATTTCTTTTTGGATTATTCATAGTTGTTAGATTGTGGGTTCTACAATTTTGAGCCTAATTCATGTATTTCTTGGCTTATTTCAGTTGGGTAAGTTTGCTGACAACATTGTTTTTATAAAATAAAATTTAAAAAAAACGAAAATTGGGGTTCTGAATTCTAAAGTCTTGACTCTTGAGCATGATTTGAGATGTTGACTAGTGGGGTGTGTGTAATCGGATTGGAATTTCTACGATTTTCAGCTGAGTTCAAGAATTTGGCTTTATTGAGATGAGTATTTTGTTCTGCCACCAACAAAACAGTGTTCATATAAGGAAATTGACATTTTTTGTTATGAATATATGTGATGATGGCTGAGAACTGTGGGGAAAATGTTAAATTATTGACATGGTGTCTAAAGTATTGCTTCTAAATCTCAAATTCAAGCATTGGGCTTACTTCTGCTGAATAATCTATTTGGTAGCTCAGAAAATGTGGAAAGACAAAATATTTATATTACCATTTTATTGCCTGCCTTCTAGGGTCTTGTTTCTATTGGAGGATCAATTTGTGGATTTACAACGAAGAGGAGATTAAACAACAAAAATCTTACTTGTCCTTTTTATGCAAAAATGGAACAGACTTCTGGCTTTAATGTTTGTAGCACTTTCAGGTATTCGTTTACCTGAGTTATATGGCTCTTTATTATTTGCTGCTCAATTGATGTTTCTTTGTCATTGTTTATGAAATTGTTTGTTATGTGATTTTTGTTTTTGATTTTTTTTTGGGGGGGGGGGGTGGGTTGTTTAGATTTCACGGATTCATATAGGACCATCAAAAAAATTGTTCCAACTTATGGAATTTCACCTAATTCTTCCCTTTATTGTCTTAACATGTCTTCAAATTAGGCCCAGATTGCCTGCTTGGTATTGTTCAACTTAACACATTTTAAAATTAGGCCCTGATTGGTAAACTGGTTTTTAAGCCATTTTTTTGGTTTTTTGGCTAAAAAAAAAAAAAAAAAAAAAAAACCTAGTCCGTTTGACTCGCCCCAAAAAGTCTAGAGGCTTAATTTTTTCTTTGTGCCATCCATCACAATCGAATGAAAGTCAAAATACCCTTCTTACACATTACAAGCCATTTTTAATATATATTAATGAGGGCAATATTGACATTTTGATACAAAAAGCTAAAAAACCAAAAAGCTTAGTTACTAAACGAGCTACCTTGTTAGCTAAATTGTTCCAACTTATGGAATTCACCTAATTCTTCCCTTTATTGTTTTAACATGTCTTCAAATTAGGGCCAGATTGCCTGATTGGTATTGTTCAGCTTATGGAATTCACCTAATTCTACCCTTTATTGTCTTAACACAACCTAAAAAAATTAGGGCCTTAGAATAAAATTAATAAACTGCAAGTTGTCAGTGTGATGGGCATTATTGTCAAACGTGTTCTTTTATGATGCTATGCAATTGTGGAATACTGATCTTCTTGTTTAATGAGGGTTTGCGGATTTTCAATTCTTTGTTTTCATATGTGTGAAAATTAGAAACATGAGAAATGCCTTTCTGTTTTTTAAAACAAATTTTAATGAAAATTACTGCAAATCCTTAATGTGCCTCTAGATGTTAGGAATTTGGGATTTCCCTAGTAGAACTTCATTCCCAGACAAGTGATACTAGAATGAAACTGAAGTATAGAATGTGACTGAAGAAACTAAAACGTTGGTCTGGAAGTTGTTTTGTTGCTATGGTTTCCTTTAATTGCTACTTTGTTTCATGCAGATGGGAGTTGCCCAGTGCAGATAATTCTGTTTTAGCATCAACTGCCAATGAATTGCGCCGTGACAAATACACCCCAGTTAATGCTGAGAAGTTGAATGCGGCAGCTGTAGGGCTATCTCAAAGTAGGTTTAAACCTTCTTAGAATGCTTTTAATATAATGGATATGAATTTCCATTAATCTTCTTCCTAATATCTGATTAAGGGGATATCAGCTTGAATATTAGTTGAATGATGGCTCTTTGGTTTTTGTCTCTCTTTTCATTTCATATATCTCTGTTGGGTAAATACTAAAGCTGTGCTCCTGTCATTAGACTCCATGAATAAAGAAAAGGAAATAGGAAAAAAAATGCATCAAAGAGGAATCTCTTCTAGTCTATTAAATTAAAACTTTTTTGTTGGGGTCTAAGCTCTTAGTCTTCCGAAATTGCTCAAGAAGTAACTTTGTCACTCTTATTATTCCGAGTAAGAAAAACAACTTTCTGGGAATAAGGTCAAACAATTTTTGACTCTGCGTAACTCATTAACTATACCCCGTTGAACAAAACTCGCTGCTTATGAAGAGATGTAATTCGATGAGAAATAGTTGGAATGAAATGGTAGGTGAAGACATGAGGTGAGCTAAGAAGCACTCCCAATATACATGCCAACAATATTAGTTGGATTTTTTTTGGGGGGGATGCTTATAGACACATTTTAAGGTTCACTGGGTCCCTGAAGGTCTGCAAACCCATGATTATGTTTGATGTTTGTCTGATATGAAAACCTTGTGGTAATCCTTGAGGCCTTCGTCTCTATTAATCAACATCAATTCAGAACAAATTACAATGCATTTAATCTTTGTACATGACGTAATGGTCCCCTCCTCACTCGCAAACATTTGGGCTTGTATGATTGGACATGCATTTGAACTAATTATTGTTCATCTTCTTTTTTTCTATAATGGCAGACATTGGATAAGGTGAGGTCTATAATATGGTTTCTTTTGTAATCTACCATTCCAGAATCAAAATCTAGAGCATTAAAAGTAACTAATGTTTTAGGAAAAAGAAAATAATGCTGCATTTTAGGTAGTTAAGTTCATGGAACTTGGAAGGTGGTTACTTATGGTTATGGTACCTATACCAATTTCTTTTAGCATCACCTCCTTGTTATGTCATGGACGGCATGTTCGAGGGACAAAGTGATGAATGACAGATTTACTAGGGGTACAAGATGCAATTGTTTTTCTGTATCTGTGTATGACTGACAAAAATCGTAACAATTTAATTGTTTTCTGTAACTTTATTGTATCTGCTGAAAATATGCTAACATTTGTTCTTCTCTTGCAACTGTAGTTGCAAAGGCATTTGCTGTTGCTACTGCACTCGTCTTTGGTGGTGCCACCTTGACTTTTGGACTGGCGGTCTCCAAACTAGATCTGCACAATGTAAGTATGGACCCATCATGGGCAAAATTTGTCAGCTGATGGAACCGTTTTATATTTTGTAACTACTTTCACTACACTGCATATCTGAGATTGTAATCCTTTGTGATAATTAGGGACTCAACTTTTTTTTCCCTGATAAGTAAGTCATGTCACTAAAAATGCCAGAAAGGCACAAACATGGACACACAGAGTATACATAGCCAAAATGAAAAACCACCTATACCGAAATCCCTATACGAGTGGGATACTCAAATCCCTCAAAAATCACAAAAAGAATATAAAGAAAAAGGACAAACGCCATGGATCCTAAAGGAAAAAAGAGGATCAAAAGCACCACCCTTTTCAAAATAGCGATGGAAGCGCTTAACACGCCCGAAGGATCTACAATTCCTCTTCTCTCCATATGCACCACATGATACATAGAGATGCCACGTTACAATTAGGGGTTTCAACTTGTTTCTCGTGTTTCATTCCTTTCGAGTAAAAGATTTTCAGTTGCTACTAATATGTTTTGGCATTTGCAAAGATAGCCTTGTGCTTACCCAGAGATGTGATATTGGACAGAGTGATGACATCAAGGCTAAAGGCAAAGACCTGGTTCAGCCAAAATTAGAGACGGTCAAGGAGCAATTGATCCCCTTGAAAAACTGGGTATGTCAAGTCAGGAAACCTGAGCTTCATAAAGTTTTATGCTAACTGCTTGCTTGGCTTACAAACTAAGATTCCGTTTGGGATAGTTTTCGTTATACGGTTTTTTTCTTCCGTTTTTAGTAGACATTTTTCAATGTTAACCCAAACAAACAGCACTTTTTAAATTCCCCTCATCGTGAGGAATCGAAAAGGTAAAAAAAAGTCCAAAAAATAAAAAATTGTTCAGTTATATGAAAAAAACTACTTAATGGCCTTAAGTGTTTTTTTAGTGATTTTTTTTTTAAACTTTAGCTCTAGTGGATATTTACTTTTTAAAGTCTCCTTGTCAAACTAGAAAAGTAAAAAAGATGGACCAAAAAATAGAAAAAGTCAAGAAAAGACAAAAAAGCCCCTTACTAAAAAGCAACCTAACAGGGACTTTTCTAATTACAGGCTGGAGACATGTCCAAGAAATGGCATTTGGAAAAAGGGGGAGATATCAAAGAGAAGCATCTAGTCAAGGAGCTTTCTAAAATTTTCAGTGCAAAGACACCCAATTGATTATTGCCCAATTCTTGAGAGTTTTTGGCTCCTTTACTTTTTTTTAGTAAAGGGAACGATTATGACCGACTCCAAAATGATATGCTATTCCATTTCATCCTTGTAATTTAGTTTTCATCATGTAAGTAAATGAAAAATCCAGTAATTTGATGTCTGTTGTAAAAATAAGTTGGTTACAAGGGTTCATTGGTCATTTGGAAGTGATTTGTGTAGTAGATTTTGATACTAGTTTTGTTATGGTATAATCTTTACCCATACGGTATAGTTTGCATAATTGAAGCAAACTTGTTGATTTAGCATGACTGAACTTTTTCGTACCGCGTTCGGTATTTAAGACAATTGAAGAGTAAGCAGTAATTTAAGGTTAAAAGATGAGAGAAAGAGAGAGAAATCTTATTAGAAGAATACTGAGACTTAACATAACTTCCACATCACACTAGTATTTATATAAGAGATACCAAACTAATTATAAAAAGATCATAACATATATAAGTAATTATCTCACACTTCTCCTCAAGCTGGAGCAAAAAGATCAAAATGCCCAACTTGAAAAGAAGTCGTTGGAAATTAGAAATAGCTAACAGTTTGGTAAAAATATCACCTAATTGATCTGATGAGTGAACATAGGGATTGACAATTTACTTCGTCATCATTAAGTCTCGAATAAAGTGGTAGTCAATTTCAATGTACTTAGTGCACTCATGGAACATAGGATTATTAGCAATAAAGATGGTTGCTTGAATATCACAAAACATCCCCATAGGACAAGGGGCTGTGATGCTGAAGTCATGAAGAAGAGAACGTACTGACAACATTTCAGACGCAATATGGGTCATAGCATGGTATTCTGCCTCAGCACTGGAACGAGCAATAACATTCTATTTCTTACTACGCCAAGTGACAAGATTACTGCTAGCGAAGGTACAATAGTCAAAGGTGAACTGTCGATCAAGGCGACTACCAGCCAAATTAGCATCACTAAAGCCGATAACTGATAAATGATCAGATAGACAATATAACAATCCACGACTTGGGACACGTTTCAAGTAGTGAAGAATACGACAAACAGTATCAAAGTGTGGCTGCTAAGGAGCATGCATAAACTGGCTCATAACACCAACAACATATGTGATATCAGGCCAGGTAACCGTGAGGTAAATTAATTTCCCAACAAGCCGTTGCTAGCGACCAATGTCCAACAATGGTTTTCCATGTTCATCATCAAGCTTAATAGTAGAATACATAGGAGTATTAATCGGACGAGCACCAAGTAACCCAGTCTCAGAAAGAAGATTAAGAGTATACTTACGTTGGGATAAAGAGATCTCTCGAGAGGAGTGAGCAACTTCAATTTCAAGAAAGTAACGAAGAACGCCTAAGTCCTTGGTGTGAAAATGATGAGCCAAATGATGTTTTAAAGCAGCAATACCAGTAGAATCATCACCAGAAATAATGATATCATCAACATAAATAATCAGCACAATAGTACCGGCGGAAAAGTGATGAACAAGCACTGAATGATCAGATGTGAAACGCTGAAAGCCGTAGGCAATAACAACAGAACTAAAGCGATCAAACCAAGCACGAGGAGATTGCTTCAAACCATATAGATTCTTACGCAAGCGACGAACAAGATGCTCACTGCTACGTAAAACATAGCTAGGGGCTAATCCATATAGACCTCTTCTTAAAGATCACTGTGAAGGAAGGTATTCTTAATGTCAAGCTGATATAATGGCCAATAACGACTAACAGCAACGGAGAGAAAGAGCCGAACAGAGTTAAGGTAAGCAACGGGAGAAAAGGTATCCAAATAGTCAATGCCGTAGGTCTGAGTATAGCTCTTAGCAACCAAACGCGCCTTGAGACGCTCAACAGAACCATCCGGTAGGTACTGTACTGTATAGACCGAACGACATCCCACTGCTTGCTTCTTAGGGGGAAGAGTGGTAAGCTCCCAAGTTTGATTCTTATAAAAGGCATGCATATTTTCATCCATAGCAAGTTTCCAGCTGGACATGGACACAACCTACTTGTAAGAAGTATGAATAGACACGGATGACAAGGTAGAAGTAAAAGAATGAAGATAAGATGACAAACAATCATAAGACACAAAGTGAGCATTAGGATGTTGGGTGCATGTACGTTTACCTCGGCTCAAAGCAATTGGTAAGTCATCTCAACTAGGAGCGGAGGAGATATGAACTTTTGCAGGAGAAAATAAAGAATTCGGACCATATGAGGCGATAGGTCTTTCTTGAGATCGCTGATAAACCTACAAAGGTGGATTAAAGGAAGAAGATGGTGCCATAAGTAGAGAGAGAGGAAGAGTAGGAGAAGGAGGAGGAAGAGGAGGAGAAAAGAGAGACTCCTTCTCACGACAACATATGAGATTAGAAGAAAATGGGCTACTGGAGGAAGTGAAGAAAGGAGTGGACTCAAAGAAGGCCACATCAGCACTCACGAAATAGCGGCGTAACTCTGGATGATAACACCGATATCCTTTTTGAGTACAAGAGTATCCAACAAAGACACACTTATGTGCATGAGGGGATAACTTATTCGTACTAGGATCAAGAATACGCATAAAGGTAGTACAACAAAAAACACGAGGAATGAGTGAGACAGATGGAGAGTTAGGATATAACAATAAAAAATGAGATTGACGATCAAGGACAACGGAAGGCATGCGATTAATCAGATAACAAGCAATAAGGACAATATCACTCTAAAAGTGTTTAGGAACGTGGGCATGAAACAATAAAGTTCGAGCAACATCTAGCAGATAATGGTGCTTGCGTTCAGCAATGCCATTTTGTTGTGACGTATGAGCATAAGTCATCTGATGAAGAATATCACGAGTGACACAAAAAGAAGTAACAGCAGACTGCATGCATTCTAACGCATTATCAGAGCGAATGACTTTGATGCGCTTGCCAAATTAAGTAAAAATCTCATTGTAGAATGTAGAAAGAGCATGGGGTAATTTAGACCGGTGTTTTAATAAAAAAAAGTTAAGTTATACGAGAGTAATCATCAACAAAGATAATAAAGTAAGAATATCCATTAGTTGTACTTGGAGTTCGAGAAGGACCCAAAATGTCAGTTTGGAACAAATCGAAGGACTTGGACTGACGATGATGGTTACGACTGAAAAAAGAACTACGGTGTTGCTTGCTTAATTGATAGGCTTCACATTCGAAACAGGACGTAGGAAGTAAGTTGGGAATGGCCAACTTAAGCTTAGTTGGTGAAGGATGGCCTAAGTGAGAGTGCCACTGAATAGGTGAAATGGTAGCATTTAAGGCGGAGGAAATAGGTGAAAGAGAATCAGAGTCAATGTTAAGATAATAGAGCTTGTCCTTCGCATGCCCCGAAACAATTATCTT